>JANPXK010000601.1:0-82453 GCA_024704745.1 Rosa lucieae
CATCTTCTTGCATATTTTGTATATTAGATTGCTCTGATCACCTAGTAGCTAAATGTTCTTAAGTGAGACTTGTGTTGTGGTGGAGTTTTTGAGAATTGGGGAGCAGTGTGGCTCCAGGAGTTGAGGATGGTGTTTGACATTAGAAGTGTAAATGTCTTTCTACAAGTTTTGGGTAGTCCATTTTTAGGGGAAGTTCCGCCAAATTTTTGGTAGAATTTCTTCTCAGGGCCACTTCGGATTTCAGGGTGAAATTTGGGGTGGGTCCTGTCATGTTATCTGCAGAATTTTGTTGTTAATGTGGAATACTGGAAATCTGGAATTGGACATTGTTATAATGTTATCTGCAGAATTGCCTTTTAATGTGGAGATATGATTTCCTAATTTGTGAAGTTGTTTTGATAATGTGATTTGATAATGAGTTGGAATGGAATTACATGTTTTGATTTGGAATGGAATGAAATTACATGTTTTATGATTTGGAATGGAATTACATGTTCTGATTTGTTAATGTGACTTTTATTTGGTTTTTCATTGTGTTGATAACTTGATAAGTTGATATATTGACTGTCAATAGTGCAAGTGTGTCAAATTTGCAGGTTTCACAATGCACATTGCATTATTGTTATACTGCATTATTGCATAGTGCAAGTGCGTCAAATTTGTAGGTTTCACAGTGCATATGGCATTACTGTGTCAAATTTGCAGGTTTCATGTTTTAGTGCATACTGCATTACTACATTCTAGTTTTTGACTTGGTTGTTTGCAGATATTGTCCATCTTCATTAGTTCATTTCTACTTTTCAAGGAAGTCTTCAATTTATTTTACATTGTTTGATTTGTTTTAAGGCAAAATTGAATGTGTAGACTCATACGTTGTAGTGCTAGGAGGACTGCTGCATCTTGGAATGAGTAAAATCTGGAAAATTTGGATACCTGCTAAGTACTTAAGTGTACTTAAGTATAGGGAAAAAAAAATTCTAGCTTCCCAAAATGGGCCGGGGCCTTACCTGATCCCGATCGTTTCGGTACCAGTTTTGAAAAATTGAAGTCCTATCCTGGCTCAATCTGACAAAATATTATCGATACAGGGCTCGGTATCAGTCAATAACCAGGTCTTCCCGGCTTGTGCCCAACCCTACTAAGGCCCCGTTTGGGATTGCTTCGCTTTAAAAAAAAAAAAATCAGCTTTTGTCTGAAATTTTGGATTTTATTGTGTTTGATAAATAAATAAAAAACAGCTTTAATTCTGTTCAAGGAAAACCTAATTTGTGTTTAGCCCAAACTCTAGGTTACTTGACGTAGTGGTAATAGGGTTCAATTAGAAGAATCTAGAGATTCTTTTTCCTTGTATGATTCTAACTCTATGCATTGTAATCCTCTATATAAAGAGGCCCCTATTATCAATGAGAATACACAGCGATTATCTCTCAATTTCTGATTCCCTAAAACACGTTATCAGCACGAAGCCCTAACCCTGAAATCCTAAATTCGTAGCCTTCAAATCCCAGAAACCACCGCCGCCCACCTTGAAGATCTCAACTCCAGCAGTCCAGAACCGGCGGCCCCACCCCCAGAACCGGCCGGCAAACCACCGAACCGGCCTCCGGAAGTAGCAAAAGTACCTCTGCCCGGTTCAAAGCCTTCCTCACCACCTCATACAGCCATACTCGACCACCTGCATCGTCTCCACCCCAGAAACCTGGAACCAGAAATTTCACCACCGGAACTGGCCAAAAATCAACCGAACCAGCCACCGACGTTTTCTTGACCTGAACCGGCAGAAAGAAAGAAAGAAAAAAAAAGGGAGGAGGAGGCCCCAGCCCAAGCCCACTTGCTGCAGCCCAAAAGTTGAGCCCAGGTGCAGCAGGCCCCAGCCAAGCCTCCAAACCTCTCTGCCACGTCAGCACCGGACCTGCCACGTCAGCGCCGCACTGCCACGTCAGCACCTGATCAGTCAACACCGGTCAACAGCCGGTCAACACTTTTCCCGCGACTTTTCCTGTGACTTTCCGGCGACATTTTTCAGTCCAACTTCCCGGTCATTTTTTTAAGGTAATTTTTCTAAAAGTTCCCGTTTTTTTTTTGAAGTTTTTTTTAATTTCTTCTTCTTTTTCGGGGACTTCCAACATCCCTTCTTCTACCCCCTTTCTCTACATAGGGGAGACCAAAAAGCCGAACTGTGGGGGTTCGTGCTCACTCCAAGCTTGGAGCTTGTAGAGTCCTCCAAACTTAGAGTTTGTTGAGAAGAAAACGATCGACCACATACATCGTTGTTTCGATCTAATCCAAAACCCCTCTTGGAATCGGATTTTCTTGGAAGCGACTACGCTCAGAAAATTCCTAATTTCTTGGAAGCGATTACGCTTAGAAATTTCATATGTTTTCGTGGTAGCCTATTTCGCTCCGAAACTAACCCTAATTTCTTGTTCTCTTCAGGATGAGTAACCAGAACAATTGGACTTTGCTCCATTGGGAACAACTGGCTCTGGATATCACAGGTGGGTTCGTGATATCCGCCAGCATCTCAAGGCTGTAGGAATCTTGGATATGATTCTCGAGCCTAGCCAGGACGTGATAACAATTGAGCAAGCTCAAGCTTTGGAAGCAAATAGAGCAGCCTTAGAGGCAAATAAGGCGAAAGCCATCATCCTAATGACTCGTCATATGGATGACTCGCTCCAGTACGAGTATATGAATGAAGAAGACCCCAGAAGGCTGTGGGTCTCACTAGAAGAAAGATTTGGCAACGTCCATGACTCCTTGCTTCCTGACCTAGAAGTGAGATGGCACAGCCTCCGCTTCTGTGATTTCCAATCAGTTCTTGACTATAACTCGGAAGCACTTCGCATTAAATCCTTAGTGGAATTCTGTGGTAAAGAGATCACAGATGCGATGTTGATTGAGAAGACTCTCTCTACCTTCCCCATCTCTGCATTGATGGTTGCTAAGAACTGTCGAATCGATGTAAATGCAAGACGGATCATAAGGTTTCATGAGCTCATTGGAGCTATGAATGTCACTGAAAAGCATGACAATATCCTTGTGAAGAACTATAATTCGAGATCTGTGGAAACAGAGCATATTCCGGAATCCAATTATAGTCGCACCTCTAAGATAGGGCGCCAAGAGCGAAACCCTAATCTTAGGTATACTTCTGGACATTCTGATTCATATAATCGCTCTACTTGGGAAGGTAACCGCCAAAATAGGCGAACACGGAACCGAAGAGGTAAACGTGGAAAGAGAGAGGGAGGCAATGCCTCTGGCCAGGTTGGTGGCGCCACCAACACTAAGAGCCATCTAAATGACTCTTTCAAAGAGCCTCAATCAATGGAGTTCGAGCAAAGAGATGTATGTTCTCGATGTGGAGTGTCTGAGCATTGGGCACACATTTGTAGAGCTCGTGAAGAACTTGTCACCGCCTACAAAGCATATTGTGAAGCAAGAGAAGCTCACTATGTGGAACAAGAAGATCAAGAAGATGATCTAGAGTGAAGGGTTGAAGACTAAAAATCTGGTTGCGATCAATAGATCGCCAATTCTGTTTAAGTCTTTATTTTTCCAAGAGATGTAATAGGCAATTGCCATATACTTTGGATTAGATTCTCCTAATAGTTAAGAGACAATGATGTACTTTGTTGGCTTATGAATAAAATTTCGAGTTCTTTTCATTATGACTCAATTTTGATTCTGAGCATATGACTTTGTGACTACGATGGCTGGGCCATTAGTATTAATTCAAGGACATGGAATAGATAGCCCAAGTTCCACTTGCCAAATGGCACCTTGATTACAGCTGTCATAGAAACTCTCTACGCTCTTAGGGCAAATCATATCCTATGAATAGCCAACGAATTCCATGCGAAAATGCATGTAGAGAACGGAAATGAGTTCCTTTGCAATACCTTTAATGATTGCGAACAAAGACGCATCTTAGAGAAGTTTATGTGTCTCTCTAGTGGACTCTATGTCACTATTCGAGCTATTAATCCAATAAAAGTTATGAGAGAAGATCTCTTGGATTTAGACACATATTGGCTTTGTCACGACAGGATAGATCATCCTGGTCATGATATGATGATCCGTCTACAACGACTTCATATGGGCATCCTTTCTCTCGAGCGAAACGAAGCATGAATCAAAAGTTGATTTCCGGACTAAGTGTGACCGACGCAACTGCCTAGGGCACCGCCTCCGTCCACCACCAGCCTAGGGCTGGTGCAGTCCATATCCATCACGCCATGGATAGCATCCATCATGGTGATGGCACCCCAGGTGATATTGCAATCACCAACTTGCTTCACATAGCGTTTCGGACGCTCAGGCCTAACCAAAATACTTAATGGTTGCTTCTAAGGCCTCTCGCTCGTTTTACAAAGCCCGTTCTTTAGGGAAACTAGGACTGAGACCGTCCTATGCAAAGGATATAACAATACTCATTCTGTTCTTACAAAGAATCCGTAGGGATTTTGTGGACTGATTCAACCAACTTGCGGACGTTTAAATATCTCATGATGTTGGTTGACAAACAAACACGCTGGTCACGTGTTGTGCCATTGTCCATCTGTAAATACTGCTCATGCTACACTCCTAGCACATATCATATGACAACGGGCTCACTCCCCAGATCATCCTATTCAGTTAATTGGATTTGACTACGCTAAGAAAGTTTACATCGAAAGACTTTCGATGGATATTGCAATGGGCTAGATGTTAGACATCACATTCCCTCGTACACACCCAAATGGTCTAGCGGAAACGACTACGATGGTCGTCCGGACATTGGTAATGCGCACCAATCTCCTTACATCCGCTTGGGGTGATGCAATATCGCATGCAGCTATGCTAATTCGTCTACGACCTACCGCCACTCAATGTACCTCTGCGTTACAACTAGTGACTGGGTACACGTATTTTGTACTTACGCACATTTTGAGTGAGCCATTTATGTGCCAATTGCGCCGCCACAGCGCTCTATGATGGGTCCTTACAGACGAATGGGCAACTACGTTGGATTTGAGACTCCAACAATCGTCCGCCACTTAATGCCCTTGCAAGGCGATCTCTTTACCGCTAGATTTGCGGGTTGTCACTTTGATGAGACAGTCTTCCCGTCGTTAGAGGGAGAGAAGAACACTGATGTTCAACAGGAACGACAGTAATTGTCGTGGTCTGTCCCCACTATGTCTCATCTTGATCCCTATTAAAGTGACGAGATCACACAAATATGCTGCAAACATGCCTGCAAGGAAGGACGTCCCTACTAGAGGACGTAGCGTCACCCTACAAGGAGGTAGGCGTGACGCCAACGCCAAAGAGAGAGGCACTCTGGCGTTACAGGCCATGGCCCCAGCTAGGATGCGTGGGAGGCCCGTGGGTTCGAAGGATACTTTGGCATATTCCAATCCTTTGATCATCAAGACTCAAAATCGGTCTCATGAGTATCTTCCGGGTTATGGTTATCGTTGGGGGACGCCTCAACGTCAGAACCTATTCCTGAGAATACAGAGCTCTATGAAACTTACACTAGTGTACATGAGACGTGGGATAGAAACTCCATCATAATTGATGATGTAGTTGCGTATTTCGTTGCGCATGAGTTTGTTGAGTCAGATGATATCGAATCACGCTCCGTTGATGAATGAATGCCAACGTAGAGAGTTTTGGCCTAAATGGAAAGATGCGATCCAGGTTAAGATGGATTCTCTAACAAAGAGGAAGGTTTTCGAGCTAGAGATGCCAACACCTCCTAACATAAAACCTGTTGACTAATGGGGTCTTCGTTAGAAAGCGTAGTGAGAAAAAGAGATGGTAATCTCGCCTTATGGCTCAAGGCTTCTCACAAAACCCCTAGAATCGACTACGATGAGACATATTCTCTCGTAATGGATGTTATTGCACTCCACTACCTTATCAGTTTGGTAGTTTCCGAATAACTGAACATGCAGCTTACAAATGTGGTCACTACGTATCTCTATAGGGATCTAGATACGGAATATACATGAAAGTTTATGGTGAACTTCATTTACCCAAGTCAAGAGGCTCTAGACCATGGAGCGCGTTTACAAAGATGTTGAAACGCTCACTAAAGTGACTACTTGATTGGGAAGGGATATGCCCACGCGTTTCTATAACAAGTTTCGGATTCTATCGCGGTTCATGTTGGACATGATCTTCATTAGAAGCCCTTAAAGAGTTAAGGGAAACCGCTGAACACTTGAAATCCGAGTTTGAGATGAAGGATTTTGGGAGAACACGATTATGTCTCGGTTTGGAACTTGAGCATCGTGTCGATAGATGCTTAGGCTGTTGACAAGGTCAAGCCTTCGAGCACCCCCATGATCGTCCGTAGTCTTGATCCTGAAAAGGATCTCTTCGTCGAAAGGATGATGACGAAGATGTGCTAGAGGCAGAAGTGCCTTACTTAGTACAATAGGCGCATTATTTGTACTTATCCCAATGCACAAGACCAGACATCTCATATGTTGTGAACTTGTTAGCTAGATATAGCTCTGCGCCAACGCGACGCCATTGGATTGGTGTAAAAAGATATCTTTCGATACTTGAGATGTATGAGTGATATGGGCTTGTTCTATCCCGCCAACACTGGCCTGCGTCCATTATCCCCATCCCAAAACGACATGTGTTTTGGAAGGTTTTGCTGATGTTAGGTATCTCTCTGACCCACACGATGGTCATTCCCAAACTGGTTAAGTGTTCACCATGGGAAAAGACCATGATATCTTGGAGGTCTACAGAACAGACCGTAATCGCTATATCTTCGAACAATGCAGAGATCATTGCTCTTCATGAAGTGGTTTGTGAATGAATATGGATTGGATTCATAATTACGCATGTTCGAACAATTGTGGTTTGAAGTCTACCACAGATGAGCCTACGAGCATTTAGGATAATGCTGCTTGTTTTGAACAAATGAGGCAAGGCTACATCAAAAGCGATAACACCAAGCATAATCAGCAACAACAGACTCTCCTCAAGATCAAAGTAAACTAGGTTCGATCTGAGGATAGTGAGGCAGACTTGTTTACTAAGTCATTGCCCAAATCCACGTTCGAGAAACATGTGGCAAGAATTGGCTTGCGGAAATTATTTGAACTCCCATGATCGTAGTCATCAGGGGGAGGCGCAGACATCAGGGAGAGATGTCTACATGTTCACCTCGAATCGTGAAGGGTGTGTTGTGCTCTTTTTCCCCTTCGACTGAGGTTATTTTTGTCCCACTGGGTTTTTGTTACTCGGCAAGGTTTTTAATGAGGCAAGGAGAGAAGCACCGCGTTTGGGCAACACAAGGGGGAGTGTTCAAGGAAAACCTAATTTGTGTTTAGCCCAAACTCTAGGTTACTTGACCTAGTGGTAATAGGGTTCAATTAGAAGAATCTAGAGATTCTCTTTCCTTGTATGATTCTAACTCTATGCATTGTAATCCTCTATATAAAAAGGCCCCTCTTATCAATGAGAATACACAGCGATTATCTCTTAATTTCTGATTCCCTAAAACAAATTCAAAATTATATGTCATTGGCAACAGATTTTAGAAGCAATATAAATGTTGCTTTTAGAAGCGTTGCTTTCAATTAAAACACACTACGAATTTATTTTATGTAGTGACAACACTTTTAAAAGTATTCATTACCAACCACAAACTTGTTTTAATTCACAGCTAATTATTCTTACAACACAGCGGCAACAGTTTTGTTTTTAAAGTTACAGCAATCCCGTGGAAACGTACTTTTTATTGGAGGTCAGATCATGGCATTGCTTTCTTGCCTTTGGCCCAGAAATTTGATCTTCTTGCCTTGCCTTTGGCCTCGCAATATTCCTTTCTTTCTGGCCTGACCTCAATTCCTTGCACAATAAGACCACTCTTCCAACACAGATCTTTAACCTCCGCACACATCATTTCCAACTCCCCATCTTCTTCTGCTTGGCATAGAAACTCACCCAGCTCCATCTCCAACCAGCCGTCCACTCTTTCCTTTGGACGTCGAGCTCCATCGATAATTTGCATATTTGGATCCAGATACACTGTCTGCTTGTTTTCATCTCCACCAAGTGCGGCATCCAGAGGTCCGTATTCAAATCCATAATGCCTTGCACCAATTGCGACCTCCACAGGCACGTCGAATCCATATGCGTCTTCAGTTAGCTTGTACACAAGATAAGCTTTGTAGAGAGTCCATGGAGACAGAATACTCATATCAATTTTCCCACGTATTTCGAGCCAACAAACACTGTCTAGAGAAGCCACCTTCTCAAACCTGGACTCAGCTAGAGAAATCCATGTCCAGTATCTAGATTTATCTCCTGCCCAAACAATAAAAAGCTCCCTTGCACATATCATATAACATTTTTTCCCACTCCATTTGTCCAGTGAAAAGCTCATCTTCCCATTATCAATGAGGACTGGGTTGTTACAGAGAGCGAGGTAAAACTCCTTCTTGGATTTGGCAGGGATTAATGTAGATGAAGACGTGGACTGGGATTGGATAGCATGGATAAGATGCGGACTGGTAAGGAACTTTTCCCAAACTTCGTCGGATTCTGCAGCGTACTTGAAACTCCTAGAAACCGATGACAGTCTGCAGGCATCTGCAGGAGTGGTCAGTGAGATGATGTTGCCAATGCATTCTTCGGGAAAAGCCACTTGCATTATGATTTCTGTTTCACTGTGTTTCTGCATATAATGTATCGAGATAAAACTAAATAAATTAAATGAGAGACGGTACGTTCAATGTGGAATAGCAGACTACTGAGCCATATAGGTCTCTAAGACTTCAGAGGAAGAAAGAAAAAACATAAACAAAAGAAAAAACAACACCTGAAATGGTTTGATACATAAACAAAATGTCGCCACCTTGCTTTCCTTGTTACAATTGAAAGGTAATACCCAGAGAGCGACAGTTCCCTTCTTTTTTTTTCCCAATAAAAAAAATTTCCTCTTTCTTTCCCCACGGCTATTGTTCCTGCGAAACCACTGCACAGAACTCACCGTTAATATGACTAAAATGCAAAGGACAAAATGTGGTAGAGTTTTTCTATTGGAACCTCCAAATTTACTCACTTGACCTCTATGCTTTTTACATCTCTTATTAAAATTTCAAATACTAAATTTACTCACTAAACTTCCTCAAATAACCTCACTCATATAATTTGCAAACAAATTATTATCGTTAAAATAAAAAATTTAGTCATTTTAATCACTCTATAAATCTTAACTAAATATACATTTCGTAATCAAACTTGAGTTTTAAAAATTAATGTCTAATCAGTAACAAAATGCCATGAAATATTATGTTTTTTTTTTATAGTTTTTTTTTTCTATTTTAGCTGTGCAAAAAAAAAATGAAGAAATCATTTTTTTGGTACTTTTTGTACCACATGATTAATTATTTAAATAATTTTTTTTGCAAATATAATGGATTGACTTAGATTTAGGTCATAAATCATAAGAGGATTTATTTTATTTTCCTTCACCAATATGCGTTCAACATATATATCATACATTTTTATGTCACATGATCTTAATCATATTTTTAATTCTTATTAAATATATATGAATGCTTTAATGAGTATGTAGTGAAATTGGAAAATGAAAATAGATAAGGAAAATAATAAGGAATACAATCTAATATTATTGAATTGGAAAGTCTACATAAAATAAATATAATATTTTTTTGGTATAATTATTGTCCTTAATAGTCATATGTCATTTAATAATTCATAATAGAGTGAGGTCAAGTGAGCAGAATTGGAGGTCCCAATAAAAACATAATATGCATTCATGCCTACGAGTAGTCAATACCCCATGCTTTCCTCATTGTCATCTCATAAAGGTAAATGATGTAAGTTTCTTAATTTGTTATGACATTTACTCTAAACAGTAATCAATTAATGATTCTTGTAACTCACTTTTTTTTTCTTTTCTTTTTTTTTTTTAACAAAAAAAGTTATTCGTTATGTAATTTAGCAAGCAGTGCATCTAATTTTCATGCCATGTAGGACTTACATGAGTTACTTTCTTAATCGGTTTCGTTCTAGCATTCGGTCTCAATTTGAGATGCTCCAACACTGCTTCCTGCATGTATTCAAGAGTAGTCTAAGTATATATGTGTACAATACACATTTTACAATTAACATACATCTGATATACATAATTACTCAAATGATATTTTACTTGAACCTTTTTGTGTAGTTATCACATGAATTGTTGAAGTAGTAATAGTTGATCTAAGTTGTAAAATATTACATGAAATAGAACATCTATGTGAAATGTTAATTAAGCATACTTTTTTATCTTGGCCAAGTTTGTCTTTATTTTTTTGTCTTTTTTTACTATAAAATAATTGATAAACATTTAGAAGAATCGAACATAAGATCTCTCACTTATACAACAGAGATTTATGCCACTAGAATAATCTTATAATCCTGAGTTGAGTTTGGCCAAGGATTTTATTTATTTATTTATTTTTTATAGGCTGGCCAAATTAATTTTAGAAAGGAAAGAGAAGAAATGAAAGAGATATTAGTCTAAGAGTCCCATTCTTCGGACGGTGAGTGACCACACAATCCCTGGTCAGTTGCTGACCAGGAGAACATTTTCGATTAGTCTAATTTGAGTTCATATGTGCTGCATTGGGATAAAAAAAAATGACACTGCCATCAAGATAATAATGCCCTACTTAATTACCTTTTCCTTTTCAGATTGTTTGAGACCCACCTTTGCATTGCTTGTCGAATCCAATGTCAACCTAACTGCAGGCGATGAACAAAGAGGTTCAACTGTTGCAATTTCACATTCAATTTGCTTGAGATCTCCCGCCTTTTTAACATTCCTCGACACATCCCTAACTGTAAGGGAAGGAGGTTCAGTTTCAGAAGCTACTGCAATTTTAATTGGACTTTCACCACTTCCTTCAATCTTGTTGACTCCCATCTTGTCTGTATTCCTTGCAAACTCCAATGACCCCTTCACAGTCCTTGTTGAATCAACAAGCTCCATATTTCTGGCAGTTGAATCCAATGTCTCCACCTCCGTCGATTCTTGCAAACTCAGTACATTCAATCCAACTGCAGTTTCTATTTGGTTTTGTACCACATCACTCCCTTCATTAGGCTTCACCCCCTTCTGATCTATAAGAATCCTTGCCGAATCCACCAATGTCTCCTTAATCACATCCCTTGGTCCCTGCACGTTGAATTGATGTACATCTCGTCCAACTGTAGGTGATCCAGGTTCTACTGGATTGTGACCCTTACTTCCGACATCATCAATTTTTACTACACCGCCAGCTTCAATGTTCTTGATCACCGCCTCTATTTTGTTTGCTGAATCCAAAGCCTCATTCACATTCTTTTCCACCTGCGCTTTCATTCGAACGAAGAGCCTTTGAAGAAAGTTGTTCAAATTCAGAATTTTGGTGCTGTATTCGTTCTTTTTGTAGTTGGCCCTCTTGCGAACCTTGGAGCATTTGTGAACGAGTTCTGCACCATTCTTTAATTGTGTAGTAAGATTTTTCACTTCTTCCTTTGGAAGATGCAATATCCTGTTGTTTTTTGCTATCTCTTCTATCAGTGGTTGTAAGCAGTGCAGCGTGGATTTGAATCTTTCGAGGAGGCGTTTAAACATCATATGCTTGACGCTTACTTTTATAACTACATCAAACAGTTGCTGGAATACTACACCTAGAGATGGGGCAGGAGTAGCTCCTCCTCCACTAGAAGATGCAACCTGTTGAACACTATGAATCCATACAGTATCTCTCCCTATTGCTCTATTCTGTTCCATCATATCATACATTTTTTGCTGTCTATCCAAAAGAATTTGTACGTTCTTATCCAATTTATCTAGTCTGTTCTGGTTGGCAATTTCCAAACTTAAAAGATCGGTGATATTTTTCTTACCCTCCAAGTCTAGTTGGGCCATCAGTATTCTAAGAGATTTATCCAACTCACAAAGTTGTTCTGCCCAATCTGGCCCTATGCAATCGTAGCAGTTGCCCCAGATGCGGATGTTCCACATGCTAAGCTTTAATACCATGTCCACTAGCCTTTTACCCTCCTCCATTTTTGCTTTAAGGCCTTGTATTACATTCGTTGGGAGATGCAGTTGAACGTTATTATCCTCAATCCGTTGGACAATGAATGGTTCTAAACAGTCTAGCGTGAATTGGAGGTTTCTGAGCTGGGTTCTAAACTTCCCAGTCTTGCGAATGGCCATCTTAACCCCATCATACAGCATTTGAAAAGGTATTCCTCCAACAAAGTTCAGTGCCACAGACATATTTACAGGGCCGGTTCTGGGATTGTACAAACATGAGGCAAACAATTAAAATGTGGCCCTACATGAAGTTTAAATAATTGTTTATTTCAAATAGTTATACAAAATATTTTTTCCATTATAAAAATAATATCATCAAAAACGTATATATAAAATTATGTTACTGTTAGTAGACTATAAAAGAAAAAAAGGAACTAAAAATGTAAAATAAAAGAAGAAAAATGGAAATGTGGCCTTACATGAAATTTAAATAATTATTTATTTCAAATAGCTGTACAAAATATTTTTTCCATTATAAAAATAATATAAACAAAAAAGTATATATAAAAATTATGTTACTGTTTGTAGATTATAAAAGAAAAAAAGGAAGTTGAAGGATGTTGAATTCTAGTGTGCCTCTTCAAACTAGGGTTCATTTTCTAGAGTTGTAATAGGAGAAAGTTCTAGATTTCCTAGTTATATTCAGATTCTATTACCTTGCATGTACTCTGTAAATCTCTATATAAAGGGCTGCTATTATCAATAATAGAACACACAATTTCTCTCATCATTCTCTCGAATCATATTTTCCTACAACAAAAACAAAAGAAGAAAAATGGAAATGTGGCCTTACATGAAGTTTAAATAATTTTTTATTTCAAATAGCTGTACAAATTTTTTTTTCCATTATAAAAATAATATCAACAAAAAAGTATATATAAAAATTATGTTACTGTTTGTAGATTATAAAAGAAAAAGGGTGCGGCTATTGCCACCCTACTATTTTCTTCATCAACCCTACAAATATTTGAGTTATTAAAATACTACATTACCCAAATGCAAAATGACTAATAAGTATACTAATTTTTTAAAATCCAAATCTGTAAGAAAAACTAAATACACAACCAATTAATTAAATACAAAACTACTTAATTTCTCATGGGATAGCATTAATCTTCATCTTCTCCACCCAAATTTGAATTTTTTACTTTTTTTTTTTTTTGTCTTTTTGTTGCCTCCTCATTGTTAAATTGTTAATTAGTTATTTAATTCATAAAACCATTAATGTTAACTTCATCAAGCTCTTCTTCATTGCACATAGTTGTTAACTTACTATTTTTTTTTATATGTATTGCAATAGACGAACATTGAAACTGAATGTAAAAATTTATAATAAAAAAATGGAAGTAAATCAAATTTATTGTTAATTGGATTTTCTTGGAAAGAGAAATGAGTTAGATAAATAAATTTAATAATTGAAATTAAAATGTAGGGTGTAATAAGCAAGTATGGTGAATAAAGAAAATAATAGGGTGACAATAGCCGCACCCAAAGAAAAAAAGGAACTAAAAATGTAAAACAAAAGAAGAAAAAAGGAACTTAGATCTCAAAAGAAATCAGTAGGATTCGAACCCCAATTACATAGATATATAACAAATGCCTCATTACCACCGCATAAAAACAACCGATGTGTATATAACTCGCAAAGTTACTATATATTTTATTATGTATACTGGAACTCAGAGCTTCTGAGGCCCGCCAGATGCCGATAGCTTGAGACAGCTACCTCAGGTAGCAACCCTCAGGGTCGGCTCTGCATACTTAATTACAACAACCAAGTTTAATTTGCATTTGCATATATGTACTTTTCAAATCTAAACTTCGATCACCAACCTTGACCGACGTTGCTGGTTAATTAAGACCAGTTAGCTTTGCTAAAATCCGGGTGGCCGCTCGTGAAGACGATTGATCTGAATTGTGAGATCCCCTAGCCTCCTTGAATAGATTCATGTACGCCTACGGCCTTTCTCCTTCTCCTTGAAGGATCTCCGATTACAGAAATGACGATGTGCTGTAGCTCGGTGAGTATATGGCAAGTCAAGCTGCCCGACTCAATTAATTAATCTCATTGTCCCCGTCTAGACCGAGTCCTCCGATCCAATGGACTTCTACCAAAACAAAAGAAAAACTAATGGAGGAAAATCCTAGAGGTACCAATATCAAACTGTGATGTACCTGCCCTCTGCACTTGCAATTAACAATTAAATAATTAAAAAACCGAGAAGTTTGTCCGTTGGCGAATTTGTCCATAACCATGAAGATACCTAGAAGGTAATTCCGTTGACTAATAGTATAAATTTAAAAACCCTTGACCAACTTGATATATGTGCATGTTTCTAGCGGTCTGTCTAATAAATTAACTCGACCCAGGCGCCTACTTGGAGTTCTTAATATGGGACAAAAGCTCAAAGCTTAAGACCAGGTAATCAGTGGCTTTTTTAATCAGCCGTCCCAAGTATACATGAAAGTCCAGCTCACAGGGGTGTGATCATGTTAGTAGTTGGAAACCCCCTAGTTTCAAATTTTCACGCAGCTTGGGTTTTTGTAGACCGAAATGAGCTAAACCATATGTGATCAAGATGTGTATAGAAAATCTTTTGGATTTGTTGAGTTCTTCGTCAAAATAGTTTCTACATAATCGGCTAATTAGAGAAAATTTTGCATAATATATAATATTAATTTACAACTTTGAATTATTAGAGCTTCTTCTGTGATGCTAGCTATTGTTTATTTAAATTTTAGGGTCCTTGACCCAAAGCATCAAAATTGGCCAAAAGTATCCCACTTACCCCTGTAACAAATTTTTATTCCCACTTACCCTGTTACCCTGTTTAAAGTAAAATCACAGTTTTTCCCTCAACTAAATTAAACAATTACATCTCTCTCTCTCTCTCTCTCTCTCTTTCCAACGTGGCTAATTGCATCGAGATTAAGGAGGATTCAGATGACGACACCGATTGTGTCGAGATTAAGGAGGATTCGGACAACGATTGCCTGGAAATCAAGAATGATTTGGAGGACGACGACGTCATCACAAAGGTCCGCCGACCGGTGACCCATGGATGGAGGTTTGTGGTCGAGGATGAGGATAGCGACGGGGATTGGGCGAAGTTGGAGTCAACGATTGCTGGCGACATCACCCCTCTCCCGGCGACAATTCAAAACCCAGCAACCGGTGTTATCTTCCTCACTCTGTCGCCGTCGCGGTCAACTACACCTCCAATTCCGAGCACCGCCGCCACGTGAAAAGGACCTCTGAAGCTCTGTCGCCACGCCAGGGTCGTCATCAGACCTCCGAAGCTCCATGCGCTAGTATGGGAGTTCAGTCTGGGCTTTGATCCGGGTAGGGCTCAGACGCCGTCGTTCAGTCTGCTTTTTTTTTTTTTGGGTAAAATTGTTTTTCTGGGTGCACAGAGCATTTTTTTTTTATAAAACGAGGGTAGAAGGCTCAGAAGGAAAGAAAAAAAGTTATATTAGAGGGCAATATAGGTCTATTAGGGGGCAATACAGGTTTATTAAAGATCTATTGGGGGGCAATAGACGTCTATTGCGGGGCAATAAATGTTTTGAATTTATGTAATCTCCACATTTTTTTCTTTAATCAAAGTTTTACTTGTCTAAATTTAGGGGGACTAGTTCCCATTTCGGAGACTGAAAGTTCTATTATGGGGCAATAGACGTTTTAAATTGATGTAATCTCCTCATTTTTTTTCTTTAATAAAAGTTTATTTGTCTAAATTTAGGGAGATTAATTAGTTCCCATTCTGGGCGACCAAAAGTTCTATTAGGGCCAATGGACGTTAATTGCCCCTCTATTGGGGCAATAAACCTTTCCGGCGACCTATGAGATTTGCAACGACCTCTTTAGGGACATCCGTCGAGGTTTTTAGAAGTCCGATAGTGGCGGTCAGAATCCTGTGGCCGGTGATTATGAGTTTAATGAAAATATTTCTATTTATAGATATAAATTTTTTGAAAGGTTTAAATTAAGAATGGTTGTTGAATTTTATATTTTGTAACATGTTTTCAGATTCATTAAAAGAAAAAGAAAAAAGGGTAATTTCTCAAAATCGGAGCCATATATATATATATATTTACAGGTGTGAGTATATCAATTCTTATATCTGCTGGAGTGGTTGAGCCATTTGCAATTTTTCTAAACATCCAAGGTTCAAAACTCAAATAAGGATGTTTGGCTTTTTGTTTTATTATTTAAAATCAAGCTTGGGGCCCAAATTGGGCAGTTGGGCCACGAGTCAGAAGTTAAATAACGATGATTTTATTATAAACTAGAGAATAAGAGAGAGAAAGAACAGAGAAACAGAATTTAAGATGAGGTAGAAGTGTGTATTTCATTCTCATTAGACCTCTTTATATAGGAGTAGTGTTTACATCATAAGGACATAACTAATGAGTATTTACAGTGGACATCCACATATAGATATATATATATATATATATATATATATAATATTTACAACACTCCCCCTTGGATGTCCACCAATTTGTGATATGGTGTTGGACGTGCTTAATGTTGCCTCGTCAAAAATCTTGCCAGGTAACAAAAATCCAGTGGGAAAAAAATAACTCGGGTCAAAGGAGAAAAAGAGTACAACGCATATGTCCTAGGTAGCATATTTTGAATGCTCCCCCTATTGTTGCAAGCTTCAATCATGTATGTAACAAAATACATGCACCATGTATATTGGATATGGTGTGTCGATCACATAGGTGAGACTATGTGTGCTTTGCATAAAGGGGACTCATCATGAATTTCAATTCCTACAAAGGTTAGGGTAATACCAATAGCACAATTCTTGGATCCACCCCCGGGTGAACTTGCTTGTTCACCCCTCTCCCAACTTACCAATCAGAAATAGCCACATATATTTTGAGTAAAGAAATAAAACTCCAGCTTAATGTTGTAAATATTAATGTGGCTATTCATGTAATAGCAATTAGTGTTGCGTGATATACGCCAATTAAGATTGATTGGTGATTAACAAAATAATTAGCGATTGATTGATTATAATCAGACGTGATTGATGTAATCGTTAAATAGTTACCTTTCGTAAACCTGAGGTACTCCTATATAAACCTCATTGTGAGATGAATAAAATCACTCCATTTCTCATACTTCATTCTTGGTGTCTAAACTCTCCCTCTCTCAAATTCTTTTACTATCGTTTTACAACACGTTATCAGCACGAAGCTCTAACCCAAGCCATAGCCAGAGAAAAAAAACCCCCCCTGCTGCAGCCTGTTTGCACACCCCGAAACCTCTTGATCGGGACCTCAGATCAAAATATTTCCTTCATGAAAGTTGTTCATCTCTGCCTCTTCTATCTACCCTCCAAATTTCAGCCTTATTGGAGTCATTTTGAGACCTGTACACCATTCGAAGTGGGAGCTGTCCAGAAAAGGCGAATAGCTCTTGGATTGGCTGAGAAGACAACGTTCTCAGTTCTGCACATATAAACTGAAGATTCATCCGCTCTTCATCAAGTAATGTTTCCAAATTCTAATTTTAATTCATGTTTTCAAACTTGATTATATGAACAATCACCATGATGCATGAACCCCCAAATTTACTTTATTAATTTATTTGGTTGATACATATATCTGTATCATATATTTGTTCATGTTTTGGATTTGATTGACATATACCATGACACATTGACATGTAAGATTCCTATTTAATATTACTATAATGCCAGAAGCGTTTATCAAATCATTAATTGCCATAATAATGTGCATCATTTCCTGTTAATGCCGTATATTACGCTCATCACCATAATGATTTCATTATTGACTTTATGATATTTATTTACTTCATTACAATTTCTTAATGTTGTACATTAAGTTTATTGCCATAATGATTATGTATATTTTATGAGTCAGAAGCTCAAATCAAGCCCAAAGTCCACAACAAATCAGAGCCAGAGCTCAGGCCCAAGTTGCAAGGCCAGAATAGAAGCTCACTACATGTTGCCATGACAAAAGTTATGAATCTTCTCAACTAGGCTCATCCAGTTGGATGCGATGTCTAGGCAAGGTTCAGATGAGGCCGTGTACTTAAGTGAGCCTCGCTCCTCGCTCCACCTAAACCTCTCCTTCCTTACCTGGTCGTATTCAATTGGAGTTACCGAAAGGGTTGAGTAATAACTTTTCATTCCTTGGCAGACCAGTTTGAGCCCAGTAGGCCCACTCTCCTCTGCAGGAACTAGCAGCCCAGCAGGCCTCACATACTCTTTGACTTAAGCATGAAAGCCCGGGTCACAAGCTCGCAGACTAAGCCCGATAGGCTTCTATCAAGCCCACTCCTTCTTTGGTCCAGCAGAATCAAAAATAAAAGGAAAAATGATTTCATATTGTAAATAGATTCACCATATTTAATATGTGTAATTAATTGCCAGAAGCATTTATTCACATAATTGTGTGAAATTAATCTGTTAAATTAGTAGCATGCAATTAATATCTCAATTGATTGTGATTTTATTTATCCAATTTGTGAGATTATTTCAATTTTCTCAATTCAATATTATTATGTTACTTGTCTAAATTTTCGCACTAGAATATATGTGTAGAAAATGCAGGTACCTAATGAACTAGAAGTTCTAAATGAACCAGTAGTTCATACATAAATCGAATTTATAGTTTCGATAATGCCATTTAGAAACTTGAAGTTTCCTTCATAAATTCATCACACATGATAAAACCAGTAGATTTTACATGTCTAATCCGGTTTTTCATACCATGTTATAGAACCTGAAGTTCTCCTACTTGCTTATGGACGATATTACCCAAAGCACAATATTATTTGTTCCTTTCATATAAGAAATGTCAAATCTCAACATATTTGACTTTGTTGCTTTGGAGGTTTCCGGAAGAAACTATCTAAAGTGGACTCAAAATGTGAAAATTCATCTGACTACAAAGAAGATGAGATCAACAATCGATACTCATGACAATGTCGTCACTGATGCTTTTAAGGCAAGTGCCATAATGTTCATAAAGAAACATAAGAAGAAAGCACTCCAAATTGAGTATCCGATGAAGAGGTTCCACAGACTCTTTGGGTCGCTCTGGAAGAGCACTTTCACCATCAGATGACCATTTCTTACTTGAAGCAAGACATGATTAGCAAGATATTGAACAAGCCCATCTGCCCAAAAAATACAAGGAGAGTCACTTTATTAATTCTCAGAATTGATCACTATCTTGTTGCTCACTGAAATGAACAACAACCTCCTGTTGAGGAATGATCAAGCCAAGCCCATCGGTACCTGAGCAGCACTTTTGCTTGAAGGAATTGATGTTGCTCATCGCAAACCTAATCTCGAAAGGAGAGATTGTGACCATGGAAGGGACAAAGAGTCTGATCTTTTTAGACAAGTAAAGAGAGGTGGGCCCATAAATGACCCATATAACCGGCCCAAAACATGGCCCCATGTTATAGTGCCCCTGCCTAACAAGCCAAAGTGGAAAGGAACACTGGTTCGGCCCGCCGCCACCAAAATTAGCATGATCTTTGTTATCGATATGGAGGAATTAACTGCTGGTCTCGCACCTGCTGTGCGATAGCCGAGCAGCAGTAGTGAGTATTACGCCAGTCGCGGAACTCGAAATACCAACTTTATTGACGGGTAATTTTCTATTGATTCCACACGAGATCATGGATTTTCAGGCAGTTACTGAACATACCGAGGATTAAAACTCGAAGACATGGGTACAATTGGTCCCTTGTGCCATATTTTCATCTTAATGAATGAAACATCTTCGGATTATTTTTGGTGATTTATGTTTTCAATCATTTTGGATTATGAAAATGTGGTTATGTTCGAATGTATTTAATTCAATAAACTTATTTATACATGTGATCCATTGAATTAAATAAATGAATAGACATATTCTGTGGGGAAGTTTGTTGTCTGGTTAAAAGTGCTATTACACACACCATACTCCCAGATCGGAGATGTTTTTCAAATTTATTGTCTATTCATACCTCTGTGACAACCGTATCAGGCCAATCCAACCTGATAGAGGGTTATGGCAAAACCCACAGTATGTTGTCCAATGGTACTGAACCTACCATTAATGAGGCCTTATAATCTCCACGTTCCAGAAGAACGTTATTGAGTGTTAAGGATATTCGAACCAACAGTTACCACGTTGAAACCACTGGAAAAAATGGTGGAATAGCTTTGCATAACCTCTGAGTGTGCGGCCAGAAGCGTACATTGGAGAAATTGAAATCTGTTAGCTAGAAGCTAACTAATTCAAGCAACTACTTGCTATGGCATGACCGTTTGGGACATCCAGGTCACAGTATGATGCACCGTATCCTCAACTCATCGCAGGTGCATCCCCTTCTGAATAAGGGTCTTGTATATAATGACACACTATGCCATACCCATTAAGAAGATTTCATACTAGACCATCATATGCAAAGACTAGTACATACACCACCATTTTTCTGCATAGAATGCAAGGGAAATTTGTGGACATATCCAACCACCATGTGGACCAGTTAAATATTAATGGTTTTGGTTGATGTATCGACAAAGTGATCACATGTAACACTATTGTCCACAAGAAAACGCTGCTTTTGCTAAAACTCTCGCCCAGATCATGAAATTGAGGGTTCACCACTCGGATTATCCTATAAAGTCCATAAGACTTGATAATACCGGAGAGTTTACATCGAAGTCTTTCGATGATTATTGCATATCCTTTGGGATTGATGCTGAACATTTAGTTCCCTATGTTCACACCCAAGATGGTCTCGCAGATATAATCTTGGTAATGCGCACCAAGCTTCTAATTTCTGCATGGAGCTATGCAATCTTGCATGCAGCTACGTTGGTCCCGTTGAGGCCCACTGCTACTAACCTTACTCTGCGTTACAGCTGGTGACTGGGTACGAACCTGATGTTTCACACTTACACGCATTTGGGTATGTAGTCCTCGTGCCAATTGTGCCGTCACAACGTACAAACTTGGGTCCTCAACAAAGGATGGGCATACATGTCGATTATGAATCCCATCTATTATGTGCTCTTTCGAGCCCTTGACAGGCGATCTCTTTACCGCTAGATTTGCGGATTGTCACTTTGATGAGACAGTCTTCCCGCCGTTAGGGGGAGATAAGAACGTTACTATTCCTGATGAACGACGTGAATTGACGTGGAATGTCCCCACTATGTCTCATCTTGATCCCCGAACCGCACAATGTGATAATGAAGTGCGGAGAATTCTAGATCTACAGAGTGTAGCCCAAAATATGCCAGACGCTTTCTTTGATCTAGCTAAAGTGACGAGATCATATATACCTGCTGCAAATGTGCCTGCAAGGATAGATGTCCCTGTAGGATGTGTCGTCCCAGATGGACGAGGTACGACCATGGCGGCTAACCAGTCATATGTCTCTGCCCTGAAGTGAGGTAGACTATTAGGTTCGAATGATTCTTTTCCCTAGAAGAGGGTAAACTTGGCACAAACGAATCCTCTTGACATCGCAATCTCAAAACCGATCCATCTCATGAGATAAATCCGGATTATGGGTCTGTCCTAGAAGAGACGATGTTGGGGGACGCTCCAACATTTGAACCCACTCCCGAGAATAGAGAAACTCGGTAAATTTAGTGAGATTTGGAATCGGGTTGAGATTATCATCGATGATATATTAGTATTTGCGGTGGCCACCGAAACTATAATATGCGATGACCTCGAACCTTGCTTTGTTGATCAATATCAATGAAAAGACGACTGGCTAATAAGGAAATAAGCAATCCTGGTCAAAATAGATTCCTTGACAAAGAGAAAGGTGTTTGGACCTGTTGTTCCTACACCTCCCCATGTTAAACCCGTAGAATTTAAATGGGTATTTGTAAGGAAGCGTAATGAGAAAGACGAGATTGTGATACACAAGGCTCGTCTAGTGGCGCAAGAATTTTCTCAACGCCCTGTGATTGATTATGAGGATGCGTATTCTCCCGTAATGGACGTCATAACGTTCTGCTACCTTTTCAGTTTGGTAGTTTCCGAAAAACTGAATATGCAGCTTATGAATGTGGTCATAACTTATCTCTATGGGGGTCACTATACAGAGATATACATGAAAGTTCCTGAAGGACTTATGATACCCGGTGCAAATAGTTCAAGACCACTGAATATGCTCTCCATTAGTTTTGAGGCGTTCACTTTATAGATTGAAAAAATCTAGACGGAGATGGTATAACCGTCTAAGTGAATATTTGATCGGGATGGGATATATGAATAATAAACTATGCCCATGCGTGTTTATTAAGGAAACAAGTTTCGGGTTTGCAATTGTGCAGTCTATGTCAAAGACATGAATTTGATTGATATTCTTGAAGAAATCAAGGAAACCGCAAAACCCCTGAAGTCGGAATTTGAGATGAAAGGCCTTGGGAGAACAAATTATTGTCTCGACCTGGAGCTCGAGCACAGTGCAGATGAAAAATTTGGTCCATCAACCAAATTACAATCCAGAAGATGTTAAGACGCTTTAATGAGGATAAAAGCAAGCACACCCATGGTCGTCTGAAGTCTAAAGAGAACCGTATCGTTCTGCAAATGATAACGAAGAGATATTGGTGCCAGAAGTCTCATATCTAAGTACAATAGGCGCATTATTGTACTTGGCTCAATGCCCTAGATAGGACATCTCATTCGATGTGAACTTGTTAGCTAGATATAGCTCTGCCCAACACGCAGCCACTGGAATGGCATAAAAGACATTTTTCGCTACCTTAGAGGTAAGGCGGATATGGGCTTATTCTATCCCTACGCATCAAGGACTGGATCAAATCCCCTTGATCCTCAGAATGATGCTTGCCTTGTTGGATATGCTGATATAGACTATCTATCAGACCCGCACAAGGCACATTCTCAAACTGGTTATGTCTTTACCATTGGGAATACTGCAATTTCTTAGAGGTCTACGAAATAGACACTTGTTGCTACCTCTTCGAATCATGCTGAGATACTAGCTCTTCACGAAGAAGTATGTGAATGTACATGGCTAAAAGCCGTTACAAAGCATGTTCGAAGCACATGTGGACTGCATTCCACCACTGATGAACCAACCATTATCTACGAGGATAATGCTGCTTACATAGAGCAGATAAAGACGAGTTTCATCAAAGGAGACAACACCAAACGTATTGTACAAAAGTTCTCCTTCAATTAGCAACAACAGGAGCATCAGAAGATTGAAGTTAAGCAGATTTGATTTGAAGACAATCGTGCAGACCTCTTCACCAAGTCACTACCAAAGTCTACATTCCAGAAGCATGTCCAAGGTATTGGTCTACGTAAACTATCTGAATTACCTAACATATAATTTTCAGGGGGAGTCGAAATCAGGGGGAGTATCCTGAAGCATACTCGTTTGACCATCGTGTACTCTTTTTGTCCTTCGTCCAGGGTTATTTTTGTCCCACTGGGTTTTGTTACCTGGCAAGGTTTTGACGAGGCACATCTTTAGCATGGTCACCCCACTTACTGCATCCAGAAGATGCTTTGATTCGACATATATATGCATTTGCTCATCTTTTTCCTTCGACCACGGGTTTCTCCCACTGGGTTTACCGGGCAAGGTTTTGGTGTAGCAATCTAATGCATCCCTCTCGTAGACATACTACCTACTTATGGTGCTGATAAGAAGACTCCACCTATCTCTGAAGCTGTGATACTGCTACTCCACACTCAAGTGCGTTGTGCTCTTTTTCTCCTTCGACCAAGGTTGTTTTTCCCACAGGGTTTTTATTACTTGGCAAGGTTTTTGACGAGGCAACTTAGAAGCGCATAGCAGGGGCAACACTATTGACATGGAATATCCAAGGGGGAGTGTTGTAAATATTAATGTGGCTATTCATGTAATAGCAATTAGTGTTGCGTGATATACGCCAATTAAGATTGATTGGTGATTAACAAAATATAATTAGCGATTGATTGATTATAATCAGACGAGTGATTGATGTAATCGTTAAATATTACCTTTCGTAAACCTGAGGTACTCCTATATAAACCTCATTGTGAGATGAATAAAATCACTCCATTTCTCATACTTCATTCTTGGTGTCTAAACTCTCCCTCTCTCAAATTCTTTTACTATCGTTTTACAACACTTAACTATTTATAAAAGAAATAATAAAAAATAAAAATAGAATTCCAACTCAATTAAGGAACGGACGTTAGCTAACGCCGTTCCCAAATCCATATCGTGCTCTTGGCAAGGACAAAGAATAGAGGAAGTTTTGAAACCTAGCTGACGCTGCAACTATGGATACCATCTCTGACAAGGATGAAGAACATATTGTGCTTGGACAGGAGGTAATATTTATATCACCATATGGTTTCGATCAAGTCATACGGTTCAAGGAATTCATGATTAAGCTTTCATATTTTGTTTATATCAGCACATGGTTTCGATACAGTCACCTCCTTCTTCTTTTTTTGTTTTTTTGTTTTATTAGTCAATTGAATATGGTTATATTGATTATACATATACAACTATATGATTGAAACCATTGACTACACAACGTAGTGGCAGAACAGTGCTATAGCTTTAACTCTTTGGTTCTACTTGTATAGTAATTTATATCATTGATCAGTTATGATTCTTGTGTTTCTTTTAAACGATATTTTGATTTCGATGTTGTCTAGAGTTGGAAGCTTGGAATTTAAATGATCTCAGTAAAGTAAGAAGTGTGATCATGATTTCTGGAATCTGATTCCTATTGCGAAAATTTGGAACCACTTTTGCTTAGGTTTCTGTTACCTGATTTTTACTAAATATATATAATTGGGACTTAACCATGAATCTCTTTCTTTCTTCTGTAAGATATTTTGAAGCAATTGATACCTGTTTCTCAAAGTCATATTGCATATATGGATTGTTTTATATCTCCTCTTTGTCTGTATATACATGGGATAAAAACACTTGTTTATTACTTGCCCGAACTGCTGCCTTCTTCTCTTAAAAAAAAAATTAATTCAAGTCTCTGTTGCAGTAACTTATTTTTCTTGATCAATTGTAATATAGCTTGATCAATTTTTCTTCTTCGTTAATAGTTGATATCATGGTCAAAGTTTAAGTGAAGGAAGCAGTTCAGTTTAATATGTAGGTAACAAATAAAATTTAGTTCAATTCGTTAATAGTTGTAGGTAACAAATAAAAATTTAGAATTAATATGTATATTGCAGGTTACAAAGAATATAGTATGTATAAATAATGAGCTGTTAAGTGGTAGAGAAGTTGCTTTTCCAGATGAGGATGAATTCGGTTTGCAAGGTTATGACGAGTTCAGTTTGTTGGGTGAGAATGGAATTGATTTGCAAGGTGAGGAACAAGATGATTTAGTAAGTGAGGATGAAGTTGATGTGCAAACTGAGGAGACTTTTCAATGGAATGATTCTTCTTTAAGTTCAAATGAAGACAAAGAGAAGAAAGAAGAACTATATATCGGAATGGAGTTTAGTTCTGATGAGAGCACGTATAAAGCTTATGCTAAATATGGAGGAAAATCGGGTTTCAATGTGAGAAAACAACGAAAGAAGAGAAACAACAAGGGTTTGGTCGTAAGGTTGCTTTATTGTTGCTCAAAAGAAGGTTACCGAAAGACCAGAACAAAGAGGGAAACATCTTATTCATTACCAGTTACAAGGGTCGGTTGTAAAGCCCATATGAGTTGCTATCATCAAAGCAACGGAAAATTCAAGATTGTGTCGTTTGAGACAAATCACAATCATGAGTTGATTAAAACACCTATGAAGCATATGTTAAAGATTAATCGAAGTTTCTCTAAAGCTAAAAAAGAACATGCTGATGCTGCTGAGATGTCAGGAATTTCAGCAAAAGCAACAGTTGAATTGATGAGTAGAGAAGTTAGGGGACGAGAGAATCCTCGTTTTATGGAAAAGGACCATCAGACTTACATACATCGAAACCGAAGGGTGAAGATGGAAAAAGGAGATGCTGGAGCTATATTGCAATACTTCCGAAAAATGAAAGAGGATAATTCATCTTCTTTTTATTCAATGCAACTTGATGAGAATGATATGATCACGAATATTTTTTGGGCAGATGAGCGTTCATCAGTAAGTGATTATGGTCTTTTTGGGGACGTCGTTTGTTTTGATATAACTTATCAGACTAATGAATATGGTAGACCATTTGCTCCATTTGTTGGGGTCAATCATCATAAGCAAACAGTGGTATTTGGTGCAACTTTATTATATGATGAAACCATTGAGTCCTTTAAGTGGCTTTTTGAGACTTTTCTTGGAGGTCTGGAAAGCAACCAAAAACCATACTTACAGACCAATATGCAGCAATGGCTAGTGCAATAGCAGAAGTATTTCCTGTAACTTATCATAGACTATGTGTTTGGCATATTTACCAAAATGTTGCAAAGAGGTTAAGTCGTGTGTTTCACGGATCAGAACAATTTGCTCATGATTTTGGAAAGTATGTATATGACTATGAGGATGAAGATGATTGGTTATTGGCATGGAGTAATATGCTCGAGAAACACAATTTGAAGGAGGATAAATGGTTAAAGAATTTGTTTGATATGAGAAAAAAATGGGCATTGGTATATGGGCGGCATACTTTTACTGCAGATATGATGAGTACACAACGTAGTGAAAGTATGAATAATATTTTGAAAAAATACTTGAAGCCTAGTTATGACCTGTTGTGCCTCTTTGAACACTATGAGAGAGTTTTGGCTGTTCGACAATATGAAGAATTAATTGCTGATTTCAAGATGATGCAAACCTCTCCTGTGTTATCTGCTAACGTAGAGATGTTTCAACATGCAGAGGAGGTGTATACCCCAGAAGCTTTTAGACTCTTCCAGCAACAATACACAAGTATTGGTTATTATGTTGCTAATAAAGTTAGCAAGTCTGAGATGAAATATGAATGCAAAGTATCTTTTCATGGTGTTGCTCGAGAGCATTTGGTAAAATTTGATGCTTCAGAGCAAACAATAACTTGTAGTTGCATGAAGTTTAATTTTGTTGGGATTTTATGCCGTCATGCATTGAAAGTGTTGGATAGGAAGAATGTGAGAAGAATCCCTCCTACTTGCATATTAAATCGATGGAGTAAAGAAGCTAAGGCAAGAAGCATCATCTGTTATCATGGACCAAAGACTAATGAAAATCTCAAGCAGTCGATTGGAAAGCGGTACAGGCATTTGTGTCGTAATTATCATGAGATTGCATCCTTTGCCGCAGAATAATACATTCACAAGAAAGTTATTCGAATTTGGTTCAAGTCTATGAAAACAAAAGGGTGTTGGTGAATAATGAAAAAATTGTAGTCTACTGTCATCCATCAGTAAAAAAATGGCTGGTATAAGGGCTCAGAATAATGATTACCTTTGAGATATGCTATTGTTGCTGTTGGGTTTCTAGAGCAAAAGTCAGGGCCAGTAATGAGACCTGGGCAGATTCTAGTAAGCTTTTACCCAGTTTCTTTGGCTAATGTCCATGCAACTTTCTCTACTCTAAGCTTTCCCAAAGCATACAGCAGTTGCCATATTTCAAACCCGATTTAAAAGTACTGACAATATGCTAATGAACAAAAAATTGTTGCTTAGTTTTTGGGTTTTGTGTATGCAGAGTGACTCATTGCTCCAGTAGTCATGGTTAATAAAATCATGATCAAACTTCTTTCTTTACTGAGAGCATTTAAATTCCAAGTTTCCAACTCTAGAGAGCATCAAAATTAAAAGGTCGTTTAAAAGAAACACAAGAATCATATCAAGCTAATAGATAGTAATCTAAACATTGGAACATATGATCATACAAACAACTTACCAAAAAATTAAAAAAAGAAGAAGATGAAATTGATCATACAAACAACTAACCAAAAAAATAAAAAAGAAGAAGATGAAATTGTCAGCTGTCGAAGCTAATAGGTTCTAGAGTAAACTATCATGTACTATATGTATAATAAACTGAGATGGAATTATCGAACATTAGAACAAGAAGAGTCATAATTGATCAAGCTAATAGAATACGATATATGATAATCGACTGACCAACAAAAAAGAAGAAGGAGATGATTGACCGAACATAAGAACAAGAAAAATCAAAACTAATTAAACATATAAAAATATAAACAAAATTCAAAGGCTACAAAAAAAAAAACAGAAACCCCAAATAAAAATTACCTCAGTCCAATTAGCGCAATCTGTTCTTCATCCTTGTCAGGGATGGTATCCAAAGGCTAAAGAAAAGAAACAGAAACCCCAAATGAAAATTACCTCAATCCTTGTCAGAGATGGTATCCATAGTTGCAGCTTCAGTCAGTATGGATTGACTGAGGCGTCACTAGGTTTCAAAACTTCTTCTCTTCTTCGTCCTCGCCAAGAGCACGGTATGGATTTGGGAACGGCGTTAGCTAACGTCCGTTCCTTAATTGAGTTGGAATTCTGTTTTTATTTTTTATTATTTCTTTTATAAATAGTTAAGCTAGAGTTTTATTTCTTTACTCAAAATATATGTGGCTATTTATGATTGGTTGGTTGGGAAAGGGGTGAACAAGCAGGTTCACCCGGGGTGGATCCAAGAATTGTTCATACGAACACCGATAAAACTATGGTAATAAAGCTTATCTTAAGTAGAATTAATTTCATATGCTGAAATCATAGAAAAATATATTAGTTAAAGAATAACAATATAAAGGAACAATGATTGACACGTTTACCTTTATCCGAGCATTGAAGTTTAAGTATGGCATACTTAGCCACAAATATCAATTAGTGTAATTGATAATTTCATGTAGGCTCAATATAAGCTCTAGATAAATTCATAACTTCGCGAAAGTTAGAATATGTTGCAACATTGTGAGCATGATTCGAATTCGATTTATTAGTCTTGTCATGGTACTCAATGAAGCAATAAGTCACTTTGACAGTAAATGAATGAGTATATATGAACTTTAGACTTTTTGATTCCATGAGTCATGTTTATTTCATGGACTTGCCTTTGGCAATATGAATCCATTAAGGATTTGGCTAAGCAATATGCTTATAATGACATATAGGATTTGGGATTTACTTTTAGCAATTTGCCTTTAAGATCTTCATATTAACCAAGACAACATACCATAAGCCTCTCCCCAATATAACACATATATGTAACACTGTACTTATAGAAAAGTTGTCGCTTGGAGAAGAATGATAATCATATGTTTCTATAAAGAGACTTGTGTCATAGTGATTTCAATTCACTTTAGTACACCCTCTTGTAATTTTAGGGTTGATGATACGCCCAAAATAGACGCTCAACTTAACCCTGCAAGATGTAGTCGTTAGCAATATAGAGTAAGCAGGGATCGTTCAAGCCGGGGATTGAGGGTAACTTTATAATTCACACAAAACAAAACAAAACAAAACTAACTAAAGCACAAAACAAATAACAAAACTAAGAAAAAGAAAAACGTCAAAGAGGGAAAAAGATGGCAGGACAAGATGGGGATAGAAGGGGGCTCTACAATCCTAAGCAAGAACAATATTTTGGGGTTTTTATGTTCCTACGAAAATAAAAGAGAAAACAAAAAGAAAACAAATTTGATTTTAGGTTTTGAGAAAATAAGATGGAGAACATGTTAGAGACTTGGAAATCCACCACCAATTACTTTCGAACAATGTTAAGTTAACCTAGTTTCAATTACTAAGGTGTGAACAGAAATCAACCAAGAAACAAGTCGGAGCAGATCATGTCCCTTATTAATGTTTCCCTAATTACTTAGTCTACGTGAACGCACAATAGCTAAGCCTATCAAACATGCAATCAAGGTATAGAACGCTATCCTATCAACAACACATATAGTGTCAACACATTTGAAGCATTAAGATCTCATGGAAACGATTGATTGTAGAGTTGCAGTCTAGTGTGGAACGCCTACCTAGCATGCTCTTCTAGTTGTTTAAAACATCAACTTTTGTTCAAAGCCTTGCATACTTGTGGATTAGAAAACAAGACGATTAGGTGAATTATTTTCTAAACCTAGCTCCAATTACATGCATAAATCCTATGTTGGCCACCATAAAACAAACACATGAAAAAGTTTTCAATCAATCAGAGATAAACAACCAATCCACACCAAAGATCAAGAAACTAAATTTAAACAAACATATGTTCTACATAATTGGGGCTTCAAACCTCGCCCCTAACAAAAATAACTAGCCACACATCGTCTTAAATTCAATAATTAAAAACATGAGTATTAGATTACAAGATAATAAAAACCGTAAAGGGCAGAGTATGAGAGCCACGAATTCACTTTTAGGCAGCCTTAGATGCAGGCAATCCCTCAAGATGAGGCACGGCAGGAGCTTGATGGAAGTGGATGGTGAATTGCACGGTTTTCCTTCTTGAAGACTTGGGAATTTTTGAGACTTTGTGAGCTAGGGTTTGGGAGCAGAAGATGGCTCTGTAGGATGATGTTTTTCAACGTGTTCAGAACCTCTATATATATAGAATACACAGCCCAAGTTTCCTTTCCCAATTCTGCTTTGAAAGCCTCCCCTAGTTGCTTGAGGATTACTCTACTTGGTGCATAATTAAATGATTTTCAAGCCTTAATAATCTTCCCAAAATCTTGAGGAATCATTATAGGACTCTCCTTCATATTTGCAGCAGCAATAACCTCCCAAAAATGCCCTGGAAATCCGTCCAAAGAAGAATTCTGCAAAACCGTCCTGTTTTGACTAGGATTCAATTTCTGACTCTGAAGCTTCCTTCTTGGACAAGGAACGACTTCGTCTTGACAACTTTCTGGATGGTTCTTGACTACCACGTGTTCTATGACATGATATCATCTAGAATGATTAATAACCTTCTGGAAAAACGCCAAGAAAATCCCCGGAAAAGATCTCCCAAAAAGCTTCGTGAAAAGCTGACAGTTTCTGCCTTATCGGGAAGCCTAGTTTGTGCTTAGTTTCCTACTGCCTAGTTGACGATTATGACCAGTTCTTTAGCTGTAGTTGAAGTATAACATCATTTATTCAAAGGATCGCTGGTCCTTTATTCAAATGTGAAGCTGGAATGATGCAAGAATTGCTCCTCAAAACCGTTCCTAGAAAGCTGATTCTGAAACTCCAGTTTTCTGCTTTGCAGCAACTGTTTTGCACAATGAATTCCGTGGACTTCCCTTGTAATTTATGGCCAAATGGTTGATCAAACTTGGTCCTCTGCATCAGTACTTCATGATCTATGCAAGACAACATACCATAAGCCTCTCGCCAATAACACATATATGTAAACACTGTACTTATAGAAAAGTTGTCGCTTGGAGAAGAATGATAATCCTATGCTTCTATAAGAGACTTGTGTCATAGTGATTCAATTCACTTTAGTACACCCTCTTGTAATTTTAGGGTTGATAAAGTCCAAGTATATCATCTCGTTTACAATGTTCTATTTCATTGGAATTGCCTCTTTCCAATTTGGCCAATATTATAGTTTGTGAACGCAGCGAAATGTGGTACAGTATACAACCCTTGATGATTTTCAGTAGCGCTACTAGAGATGAGATATCATCAAATTTCGATCTTACACATTCATATATGCATGCATTAGCTATAATAAGCTTTGTTGATATCAAGTACTCATTCCTCTTTTAAGAATGTGTTGTCTCTCTAGGACAAATTAATTTGAGAATGTGGATCTTTGTATAACCTCATGAAGAGCATTATACAGCTTGTATAATCTTCCCTTATAGAGAGCTTGAGATATTGGACTTGGTGGATATATTTCACATAAATTCACGCCGTTACAATAGTGTTTCCTCCCCCTAACGGCGGGAAGACTATCTAATTTGACCATTCACAAAATGTATCAAAATATTGGATCTATGATATTCATCGGGGGGTGGCGAGCCCAGACCAAATTTTAGGTCAAAAAGATAATGAATTGAGACTTTTTCTCGAAATTAAAATGAGACATGGTGGATAGATATCACACACCAATTCATATCGTTTTTCATGAATGATATTTCTCTCCCTAATGGCTGGAGGATTGTCCTATTATAGTGACAACTTACAACGATGCGATAAATTATAACGTCTTTGTTAGGAAGGTATGCAACTGTTGTTGTATTATACAACAATATAAAGTATGCATGTAGATGTGTGATGTCTGTAGAGCCATAGGTCTAAGACTACTTAGTCAGCGGACTCGAGTCTTGACTATTGGAACAATGGTTCTCAAAGTCGAATATGAAATATAAATCTCAACAATTACATTATATATAAGTACATACTGATAAACATGAAACACATATATCTGTTATGCGATAATCGATAATATAAGATATCTATGTTATGTATGAAGCGATTCTTTGAGAATGAGAGAAAAACTCATAGATCATTAGCTTTGGTCATTGGCAACTATGTTGCACCATAAGGCTTGCGGATCGTCATTTAGTTCAAAGAAGAAGAAGAAAAATAAAAGCAAATGCGTGCTGATAACGTGTTATAAACTAGAGAATAAGAGAGAGAGAACAGAGAAACAGAATTTAGGAGGAGGTAGAAGTGTATATTTCATTCTCATTGGACCCCTTTATATAGGAGTAGTGTTTACATCATAAGGACATAACTAATGAGTATTTACAGTGGACAACCACACACACACACACATATATATATATATAATATTTACAACAGATTGCATGATAATATCGAAATTTTAGCGAAGTTTTTAGAATTTCAAAAAAAAAAAAACTCTTGGTATATCGTGAAAATATCGCGAGGCTGAAAAAACGAAAATATCACTGATATTTCGGTGATATTTTCGATTTTTAAGACATTGATATAATCATCCATTCATTCTCTCCAAAGACGGACAACGCCGCACTCTACCATTCACAAGGGGAAGAGCTGCTACCCTTCCACTCCTCCTCTTTAGTTTTTCTTATTTCTTTACTTTTCTTTTAGGCATTTGGAGAACTATTCACACAAAGCTTCAATTAATCCATCAAAGTCCACAAAATTAAAGATTTAGGTATTTGTGGGAGTTGTAATTCAAGGATAGTCATGTTAGCTTTCTGGCTAATTGTGGCTACCCTTGTTTGCTCCTACACTTCTATAGTCTTTTCTCTTTGAGTTTTGTATCTTTGATGTTCATAATGGTGGGTAATTAATAGTTTTATTGTTGGGGTTATCCTACACTTCTATACTCTTTTCTCTTTGAGTTTTGTACCTTTGATGTTCATATTGATGGATAGTGAGTAGTTTTATTGTTGGGAGTTAGGGTTGTGTGCCCTAACTAAAATTTTGTGTAAAAGATGTTTAATTTAATGAAATGATGCAATTTTATATTATGGATGCTTATATCCATTATTGTTGGGTTGAAATGCATGTTTAGGAGCCTAGTCAACTCTAAGGTGTGTATTTTGAGCATGTCTAGGACCGAGTTAGAGGCTTGACCCCCTGTAATTCCTAAGCTAGAAACCCTCAATTTCGTATTCGAGGGGTTATAAGCATAGTGATTTACACATGTAGCGTGATTGCATTGGCGGGTTGCGTAGTAGTCTAATTCCTCGATCTCTAAGCCTCTTGAAGTGAGTTAGTGACCCTTGAACCGGCTCTAGCTCATGTCAAGTGAGTTCCTACAGCCCTTGAACCGGAGTCGGGAAAGGGAATCTCAGTCCTTGAGCCTTGAACAGCCTTTGATATGACTACCACCAAAGTAGGAAATTTGCATCCAAATTAGATTTGTTGGTATACATATACCTCCCAGGCACATGTACCAGAAGCACAAGGCTCGTCTAGCCATCATAAAGTAAGAAAAGAGCTCCCAGCCAAGGGTCCCGATACCCCTTGGGGCGATATCGAGAACCCCAAACGTCCCACCCCGAAAGGAATGAAACCAAGCTCCTACGAACCTACTATATTCAAGGTCATCCCCAACGACCGAAAGAGATAATTGTTACTATCGCTTTCCATTATTATTATCTTATAACAATACTGACTTAGGTGTCGGAGCGTTGAAGGCCGGCACACCCGGTCTTCCCTCTGACCTTTGTTTGCCTTACAGATAAGCGAGACCGATAGCGATAGTAGCAGGCCAAGACATCCCATGATTTAGCTGGAACAGACCCTTTCGGAGACAGCTGAAACAAGATTAGCTTTCGATACATAAGATTTGGGTGAAAGAGCCTCTCTAGCACCGACATTCCCATTATATTTTTTACACTTTTACTAATTTCTTTGCATTTTTATTAATTGCTTTACATTTCATTACATTTTGTTATTCCAAAATCATCGATCTCTCAAGATATTGAACTCCAACTCATTGTATATAATCATCACTAGGCTCTTAGTTTTGATTAGGCTTTGGTGCGAACCAAAGCTGAGCATTGCCAAGCCTTGATGGCATGCCCCGAATTTTAAATAAATAAATTCAAAAACTAAAATGTGAGAACATAACAATCACAAGAAAACACAGAGAAAATTTTTCACTTTAAACTAAGCCATAAAGCATCCAAGCTCACCGACAGCAATACGGATTCAATAAGTAAACACGTTCATCAACTCTCTACATAGTGGAAGACTAAAATCAATACACTCCTATGTCCACGTTACGGAAAATATACCTTAGCTTCAACGACGGTTACTCGAGAATCTAACCTGCACAAAAACCCTACACCATGGAACAGTGCACGGGTTGAAACAACAAACCCGGTAAGTTTTTGCAAGCTCATATGAGTAAACCCAAATAACACCAAAAACACATTTCCGACAATCACACAATGATTAATCCCAACATCAGAATCTTTTTCTTTTTAAGGAACACACAAGTCACTACCGTGATAAATCAAATCATTCTAAATAAAAATAGGAAATCCCTACATAGAAAATTAGTTCAGGAGATCACTGAGAAGCACACAATCCAAATAGAAATCATAGTAATCCCTGCATATAGTTTAGTTCGGGAGATTACTTAAAAATCAACAATAGAAATGAAAAAGAAAAAGAAATAAATAAATCAAACAACTCACGCTAAAACCAAGAATTCACCTATCAACTCCGAATACACAATCTCACAAAATAACTCATTTCAAAACTCGACATCGTTACCTCTCAAAGGTAACATACATCACCAAAACAAAACATATACTCATGACCCCAAGTATCCCACATGTTACACTCATGACGTACGATGACAGACAGACTAGAACTTTAACTGAATCGTAGCCTGTCACCCGAGTAGGGTTATGACATTCGATATACTCGCCTCAATTGTAGCCTGTCACCGCCTAGGGTTATGACATTCGATATACTCGCCTCGATATACTCGCCTCAATTGTAGCCTGTCACCGCTTAGGGTTATGGCATTCGATACACTCACCTTAATCGTAGCCCATCACCCACCTAGAGTTATGGCATCCGATACACTCGCCTCAATTAATCGTGTCCCGTCACCACCTAGGGTTATGGCATCCGACTCACTTACTCAATCGTAGCCCATCACCCGAACAGGTTATGACACCCGATACCGTCACCTCTATGACTACTTAGACACTAGATCCATAGACTGAAAACATTTACAAGTCCTACGTGACCCAAAATGTTACTCCAAACTCAAATACTCTTTCTCACAATAAAATCAACAATTCATACGCATATCACAATGTCAGTCCATCAACATATATATTCCACGTAAATATATATATATATATATATATATATACATAGTTATCCACTCAGAAATGTGTCACGCCCCGATCCCAAATTCGTAGAGATCATTGAGTCTTTGACAACCATTTACAACTCAAGAGACAGTAAAAGAAGGTAACAGAATAAGCACTTCTTAGTAAAAAAAAAATTGGCATTTCATATAAACAACTCCAAAGAAACATATTACATATATACAATAGTACATATGTACAAGAGTTTACATATATACAAGAGTTGAACTATATAGAAACATGATCAAAACCCTTACAACAAGGGATAATGCCCAGTGGCACCAAAACATCAAAACTAAAGAAGGAAGTTTACAAAGACAGAACTCTTAACACTCAGGCACTCTTTTCACAACCCTGCTACCCAAGTATCTGCAAAGAAACAAAAAAGAAAAAGAAAATAGAGGCATGAGCAACTAAAGCTCAGTGAGCAGCTAAAAAAAAAAAAAAAAAAAAAACGTAAAGACTAACAATCAGTACTCCAAATGAATAGTAAACAACACCAGAATTTATCACCCAAGCCATGATGAACCCACTGGTATTAATCATAGAAAAAAAATCTGAACTCCAACAAAACCAATTGCCACAGCAAACTCAGACATGAAAATAATTAGGCTTCCAAAGCCCCCGAGCTACCACAGGTCAATGACCGTGCCACTAATCATGTTCATGTCATATGTAATGTGCACATTGCCAACACCACTCTCTTGTTGACTAGAGGATTCGAAAACACAATTAATTTTAAGGTAATTCTCAAATCATGATCCATAACAATTGCAGCACAATAAAACCAACAAATTCACAATTCGAAACACATACTGAGTTGATGACTAACAAAACATATAATCAAAATCCAAAACCCAATACTCTAAAGTAAAAATTCAATAAGGAGATTAACCAAGTAAAGAAAACAGATAGAGGATACCACAAAGTAGAAACATGAAACCTTCACCCTCGACTTAGTACCCGAGCTTCTTAATACACAAACCAGAAACAAATTTAGTTTGTACTCTCTTTCAAAACCAAGGTCTAAATTCTTCTCTTTCTTCTCTCTTCAATCCCTGTCTCAAAGCAAAGAAATATGGAACTATGCAGTACCCTCCCCAAATCAGTTTCTCGATGGGAACCCAAAAGCCAAAAAGAAAAGGAGTCAAAGGCAAAACGGTGGAAGGGATAGAATTTAGGCTAGGTGGGCTTCTAGGTTTCAAACACGTCATCTCAACACCCACTGATGCTAAGCAAACAAACATAAAGTTAATTTAATTAACAATCTCTATCAATAACAATGAATAAAGAGAACAAGATAAAGTTACCCAACTGACAAGATAAAAGAACTCATTCTAGAAATAACCTTAGGTAAAGAAAAAAAAATGAAATAAAAGAAGATAAAAAAAGAAAAAAAAAAAAAAAATCAGTTTCAGGATTTCACAAAATGCCTACAAATACCAACTATAGTTTGCACGCACCAAAAACTGAGAAATTTATTTTTATACTTAAAAACTCATTTTCCATACCTGTGAACCGCAATCCTATGAACCGTAATAGATTTAATTCATATCATTTAAAACAAATCTTTATTTCCGAAAACAATTTACAATTATCAAATAATAAGTAAATTCATTTGTAAATGAACCTCGTGAGATTTACTCGCCACTAAATCTCGTTGCGTCTTCTCTTACAGCAGAGATAAGGTATCGAATATGCTCCTTCAATAACCTAAATACAATACGATCTTAACTTAGTACACGAATCGAAAACAATTAAAATTCGAACCCCCGTTGAACTAAAATCCCGGAAGTAATGACAATCGAGGCGAAACTTCATCCGAGACCACACGAGGTCTCCGGAATACTTCTACAATCAATATATCAAAATAACAAGTCGATCGGATGGCTGAATCCTCACGGATCGAAAACCGATTGAACCAAAAACCCTAAAACCCTAACTTGCTAATACGATTTCCAAAAATTACAAACTATATATCGAAACATTTGTATTGATGAGTAGAACAAAATGAGGAGCAGAAACTGCCCAAGAGGTGGCCGGAACACCTCCAGGCGCCACCGGCAGTGGTGGCACACTGCCGCCGGATCAACTTCAAAATCTTAACAATCAAACAGGAAAAAATGTTCATCATGAAGAGTTGAACAAATTTCATACCTGAAGTTAAGTTATATTCAGCCTAGATCGACCTGGATCAAGCTTACAGGCTAGAGCAGTCTCCACTGTTGATCTTCAAAACACGACCTCGGCCACCACACTTAAAATCGTCCCTCAAGGCTGGTATAGTTGTGATCTAGAGGAGGAGACAATTCCAGAAATGTAAGGATCAAACTGAGATGTTGCAGGAATCGGAAAATCTGATGGAACCCGAAAGCTTGGACTTTGGGCGCTCCGATCTGCTATTTCCGGAGAGTTGTGGCAGCAGCCGATCCGGAAGGGAGGACGGTGATGTTGGTCTGAGTCCAACGCCACTGGTGGTGTCGCCGGCGGACGTTAGACGGAGGAGATGGAACCGAGTCGGAATGCTGGGTTTTCGTCGGGTCGAGTCGCGTAGAGGAGAGAGAACAGAGAGAATCCGAGGGGAAAAATGGAAAAATAGAAAATTTAGGGCTTGTTCGGTAAGGTTTTTAAAAATGATTTTTCAAAAATCGATTTTGAAAATAAAAACGAGAAAACAAGATTGGATTTTTGAGATCCGAAAATGTGTCCGGTAGTTTATTCCGAAAACAATTTTCAAAAATGAGAGAAGATGGCGACTAGAGATGAGAGAGAGACCTGAGAAGAAGATAGCGACGTGAGAATATGGAAGAAGAGAGCACGTTCTTTTTTTTCTTTGTTTTGGAAAATATATCTCTGTGTTTTCTAAAATATGAGAATGAAAAGTGAAAACGTCTATTTGTCGTTTTCCTGTTTTACGAGTAAAATAAAAAAATATTTTCAAAAATTATTTTCTGCATTTTTGAAAACAGACCAACGAACGCATTTTCAAGCCATTTTCATTTTATAAAATGAAAAAGATGACTTGAAAACGTTACCGAACTCCACCTTAGGTTTTTATGAAAAAAAAAACCCGGATTTTCTTTCTATTTATAGAAATTTCCCATTTTTCAATCACCCATAACTTTCTCATACAAACTCTGATTTTTGTGTTCCGCATATGCACGAACTTGTATCGACGCGCTTTACGACTTTCATGAAGGAAGATTTCACAGAATCCTAACGCATTAAAAGTCAACCCTTAAATCAAAGCATTCTGAGCGAATAATTTTTCGAAACACTTCCGCTCCACTCTCGAACCACGAAATCGTACCAACGAACACTTTATTAATTCCAGGAAAACACCATAAATTAATAACGAATTTCTGGGGTATTACACTTGATGCCTTAGATTAACATTTTTATTTGTTTATTTTCCTTTATTTGCTTAGTGACTTTAGTTCCTACTATCCAAGGATAGTGGGTTAGCCACTAATCCCCGTGATACGATAATTTTGGGTTTAGTACTTCCCTCTCTTGACAGCAATACGTACACTTGGGTAAATATGTATCAAGTCAACCCCCAAAAGGTTGAAAAAGGATGAGATAGTGATATGGGCTTGATGACAGCCCACAAACTGGGAAAACTAGATTGATCTGGACACCCAGCACAGGGCACCCAACTTCAGTAGCCACCTGCCTCTAGACGTTGTCTAACCACCCTCTCCAACCGTACCTACGACTTCGGCCAAACACAGGACCGCCACCCTCTTCGGCCATAACTACATCTTCTACATTAGCGGCATCAACCACCATAAAAAGATCTAGCCTCCTTCCTAGAACAGCGCAACCAGCAATAGCAAACCATCACTGGTTCCGCCATCAAAGATTAGCCAATCTCTTCAAGAAGAAGAATGCCGCCAAGCTCTCCCCCCTAGGGAACGGAATTGGCCACGAAGTCACCCCCGTAGGGGCCGTTGTACGAAACGAAGCAGCCCAAATAGTGGTGCCAACCAGAATACGGCTCACCATCCCTGTGGGTAAACACGATCAGCCACAAGGCAAAAAAATCGAGGCAAAAAAAGGTGCAGACGGCAGAGGTGGCAAGAACCTCCATGGTACACTACTAGAAATATGGCCCAAAGGGCACACATATTTGGGGACAAATCCAGTATTTGTCTCTATAATTGATCAATAGGCACACAAGTCCATATTTGTCCCTTATAGAAAATAAAGGCAGAGATATGCGTCCCTATTGATAATATGGGACCCACTTTTGTAACCTCTTTACAATAAACAAATCCCTATATACTCGCCCTATGTATTCTTCTTTTCTTTTTCATTTTTTGGTAAGTAATTTTTTCTCTCTCTCGGTCTCTACAAAAAAACTGACTTATCTAGACTGATTAAGAGCATCTCCAATGGTAGTGTTAAAATGCTTATGTCAAATTCAAATTTGACAGTTAATGTGTCAAATGTCATTTTTGACAAATTTTAACTCCAACAGATATGTTAAATTTAAATATTATTTTATTATTTTTCAGAGTATTTAATATAAGAAAAATCAAGAGAGCTTTTTATCTCTCTCCATCCTCATCCCTAGATCGGCATATCCCATTCTGTTTCTAGTCTTTTCCTCCATCTTCCTTCCCTTCGCTTTCATCATCCCATCATCTTCCTCTTATCTTCTTCTCCTTCTGGTTCTCTTCTTTGTCTCCTCCTTTTTCTACTCTTCTGTCTAAATTTCTATCCTGCCCTTTCTATCCGTACATGCACAACCATGAACTTATTGAGAATTTGAGATTGATTGCTTTTTCCCTGCTAGGATGCGAATGATAAATCTGGGTGTTCTACGACAGTTGTTCTAATTGGTGATTGTATTGGATCCGATTGTATTTACTTGGGTTTAAGCAATTAGGTCAAAGAACTGAGTTTAAGCATCTTTAAACAGAGAGAGACGAGAAAGAAGGGAGAAGGAGAAACAAACATGAAGAGATCTTGTACATATTCCCTTCTTGTTTCGTCTTTGTACCATACTATCATCTATCTTCTTTGGTTTGGTTCTGGGTATGAATAAAGAGAGATAGAGAGACGAGAAAGAAGGGAGAAGGAGAGAGAGAGAGAGAGAATGAATAAAAAAAGAAAAGCCAGACGAGTTTGGTTCTGTTAATTTTGACAGTAAGAATTGGAATGTCAAATCCACGTTGGATTTGACATATCTGTTGGAGTGAATTCATCTTTCATTTGTAACCGTTGGACATTCCATGTGGCAAATGACCACTCCATTGGAGATGGTCTAAGACATATGGGCTCGCTCTTCTTCTTTTTCTTTGTCTCTCCCAAAGTTTGGGCTCTCTGCCTTTTCGGTTTTCTCTTCGGTGGCCACCGCGACCACAATCACCCCATCCACCTCTCTTATTTCCTCTCTTAATCACCCAAAATCAAAAACCTATTTCTCACTCTTCTCTTAAAGCTTCTCAATGTGGATCTGGCATCGCTGGCATCGTCATCATCCAGTCTTTTGGTCCCGCAAACTTTTAAGGTCTCTCTTGTCATGGGTTTATATTTTCTTCCAAGAGTTTTTTTTTGCTTTTAATTTCTGAATTAGGGTTTCAATTTCACTTCTGGGTTTAATTTCTGAATAACTGATGTTTAGGGTTTACTGAAGTTCTTCTTGTTTTGCAGAGATGATGAAGAAGAACCCAATACACAAAAGGCTTTTACCTGGACAATCCATTTCTTTGTTTTTTGGGTCTGCAATTTCTCTTCCAATTGATCAATCCCTGTTTCAAAGTTCCATTCTTTACCTTACTCTACTTGGGTTTAAAATTTTCTTTAATTTTTTATGTTTGTTCAACTAAACACTTGCTGGGAAAGTCAGGTTTTGAGGACTTTCACCTTTGTTACTGGTACGTGCTTCTGGGTCTTAGTTTTTCCAATGTCTGAAAGTTCAAATCATTGTGGGTTTCTCTGAAACAAAAAGGTCAATCCATACTTGGGTGTTGGGTGTACTTTGTTTTTCTCATTTCTTCTATCTAGAAATTGTAATAATGTGTGTTTTTTGATTTGTTGTTTATCCTCCACAGTTTCAATGAATATGGATATATGCATAGTTATTTATTTTAGTTTGATTTCCTATAGGCATGAAGTGGGTCTAGTTGGTTTTGCTTCAGCACTGGTTCTTTTACCTGTTTAATTTGTTTGCACTTCAACCACTTTATGAATTGTGCTCTTTAAGGAAATGATAGTTTGCCGAGTTTTCTTGGATCTAAATGTTTCCGAGCTAAATACAGAAACCTCACTTGTCTAAGGAGAATGTATGCACAATCAGAAGCTTTTTTGGGTAGGCAATTGAACCTAACGTCCCTTAAATGGGTTAGGAAATTGAAAAATAGCAAAGCAATGAAGTTGTAAACTTTTTACTTATTTGTTTGGTGGTGTAGGTGAAGTATTGGTGGATGGAAGGTGTTCGACAAAGCCGGTACTCGACTATTGGTGACACAGATATGTCCCCAAATATGTATGTAGGTGATCACATCACTTCAACAAACCAATCTACACTACATTATATGAGAATCATTTTATGCTCGAACTTTGGTAAAACCTGTTATGCTAATTTGTTCCTCTGTTTTGTATATCCAGAGCAGGACGCAAGTAAGAAGCTGACATTGAACAACTAGGTATCGATGTTGCTGGAAAAGTAGCCCTTGATTTAGGGTTGTCAAATAGTGGATTTACTGGCTGTTTACTTTAGTATGCTGCATCATTTGTTTATGGAGTTGATGTTGGATATGGCCAGGTAACACCCCTATTTGGTAGTGAATGATGTCATTCCAAGTATTTTATGCTTTCCTAAATCCAAAGAAAAACTATCTTATCTGTGAGTATACTGATTCTTTTCTATTCTTGTTCAATCATGAATTATGTTATGGTGTATTAGAAAATGTCTCTCTTTCTAGTTTTGCATTCATAACTTCAATATTACATGTAATTCATTCAGTTTCTTTTTGACACTTAGTTTGGTTCTTAATCTGTTCTGAATTGTGTCTTGTTAAGCAGTAATGACTTGCAAGCACACAAAACTTTTAGTTAACTAATTATTTTTGGCTGTACCCTCAAGTGTTCTACAATTTTAACTCTTAAGTCTTTACTTACATGCTACTTTTGCTTGAGAACAAAATCTGCAATTTCTTTTTAATTGGCTCTTCTTTTTGTAAATGAGCTGAATATAAAGTGATAACTAATTTTTTATTGTTCAATAGTTTAGTATTGTCCTTCATCTTATTAAGTGCTGCTTTGATTGTATAATTTGCATACTTGTGCAGTCTGCTGCAATCTTTACTCAGGTAAAAAATGTGCGTAAGGGAAATTGATTTGATGTTGGAGCGAGTCAGACTATTGGAGCAAGTGTTGCTGAAGTACTTAGCTTTTTCATGTATTAATGTTTCACCGAATTCAAGTTTTGTAGTTGGATATTTGAACTTATTCTATTGTAACATTAAAATACTTATTCAACAATGGGATTGCGATCAGTGTTTTTATTCTTCGTTATGGTTTTTAATGCGTATTGGAGTACTTCTGTAATGTTGCAATTGCTTAGCAGAACACATTTGAATCTATTATGGTTAGGGGACCAAAAAATAAAAAATAAAAGTCATTGGCACAGATGCAAGTGTCCCCAAAAGTGAAATATTTCTGCTGTATTTGTACAAGTATAGTATAGTACTTGATACATAATCCAGATTTGTAGTGTAAAGAGATCATGGGGCCCACTCTTCTATTTGGGGACACATAATGTATGTGTTATGTGTGCCATTTAGCAATAGGAACACTAGCATAGGCACACATACCTTATATGTCTCTATAGCTCAAATGGGGACACTTATTTGTCCCTATAGGCATCAAAAGGGACACATCAAATGTGTCCCCTTAGGGCATATTTCTAGTAGTGGTAGCAGCCAATTGAAGGAGGTGCTAGGGTTTCGTGAGAATGCATTCTCACTCTCGACTCTCATTTTTTTCATTTGATCTTTTCTTACTCATATATACATATAAACATAACACTCGTATAAATTGCACGAGGAACATTAAATTTCTTGGGAATTAATTCTGTGCATATTTACGCAAGCGCTGTTCTAAAACTTGATGGAAAAAGAAACAGCCTTCATAAAGCAGGAGGTTGATCAATTTGATTTTGTGCCAGACGTAGCTCTTCAATTCGCGTGAGCATCATCTCCAAGTTGCATACAGAAACCAAAGTCTCCTTCATATTCTTCGCTACCTGCTCCCTCATCATACATAACAATCTTCGAAGATATTCATCCAACTCGAGAAGTTGGTCGAAGTATTCATACTTATTGTAGCTCACACATTGAGGAATCTTGGAGCACTTGTGAACGAGGTCAATACCTTTCTCCAATTGTTTCCTCAGATTTTCAAGTTCCTCCTTTGGTAGATGCAATATGTTGTTATACTGTGATATCTCTTCTATGAGTGGTTGGAAGGACCTAACCGTGGATTTGAGATCAACCAAGACTGGTTTGAAGCTCCTTTTGCCATTCCATTGTACATCAACTTCCAAAACCAAGAGTTCAAGCAGACGACAAAACACTTGCTCCAGATCCTGACCAGCCCCTCCTCCTCCTCCTCCTTTGTCCACGTGACCATTGCCTTCGTTTTGCTCCGGCTGCACTTTTAGTAAACCACATAATCTTGTTTCTAAATCATTTTGTCTGTCGCGTATATTCCTTGCGACAAGCAAGAGCTCATTCGTATCTCTCTCTTCCTGCAGGTTGAGTATGTATAACACTCTTCTAAGAGACCTGTACAACTCAGCAAGTTGGTCGGAGTAGCTTCGCTTCATGCAGTGGTAGTTCCACATGCCAAGACTCGATAGCTGGCTAACGAGCTTCACGCCCTCCTGCATCTGTCGGTCAAGATTTTGTATTTCCTCATTTGGCAGGAGATACATTTCCGGATCATGCTGGGCGATTCGTGGTTGTAGAGAGACCAGCGTGAGTCTGAGATCTTCAAGGAGGGATGTAAACTTTCTACTGCTGCCTGCTTCCTTAACACCATCAAGGAGCAGCTTATACAGATGTTTCCCGATTAGCTTGTCCGGCATGATTGATTAGCTACAGTTTTGTTTCGATGGTCTGTCTTCTTTTCCCAAATGGCCTCGCTTTCCTTTAAGTAGAGGATCCAGCAATGGCTCAATTCAGGGGAAGAGTTGGTCAGCTGTCAAGATGGTCTCTTGCGTAACGGCGAAGATAATTAAAGAAAGGGGCGGCCACGTTCCTTCACAGTTGCTTAGTCTAGCAATTAGTAAATTGTTTAATTTGATGACTGAGAATGCGTAATGGCTAAGGTAGTTAATTATAGACGAGACGGTCACGTCTCTTCACACTGAAGTAACTCTGTGCGGCTATCTAGCAATGTCAACTACGTATTACAAATGCTAATCAAATGGTATAATAAAAGAAAATAAAGTAATCTTTTTATTAGCATTCCGATGAAGAAGACATTGATCGATCAGTTGACATATGATAGTTTTAGTTGGACCTCTCATACTTAGTACACCTCTAATATTTGTTATTTGGACCTCTCATACTTAGTACACCTCTAATATACTTTTTAAAATAGGGGTTTTGTCCATTTACCCCATTTCTAGGGATTTTTTTTTCCCACTTACCCCATTAAGTTTTTTTAATTCTCTCTTACCCAATACACTCTAAGGGAGTCTTCCCTAATACCCCATTAAGATTTTTTTTTTTGTTTTTAATTTTTTTTAATACCATTTTACCCCTCACCCCTTTGTTACTTAGAGAGAGAGAGATAGAGAAAATGGAAGAGAGAGAAACCATAGGAGACTTCGCCGGAGCTCGTCACCGGCCGCCGGAATCCGGTCACCGGCCGCGCGGAATCCGGCCAACTTTCGCAGGTAGCTGGTCACCGGCCGCCGGATTCCAGTCACCGGCTGCCTCCCACCGGAACTTGCTGAAAATCTCACTGGAAAGTTTTTTTGCCCCCAATAGACGTCTATTGCCCCCTAATAGATGTTTATTGGCCCCCAATAGACGATTATCAGCCATGTATTACCCCCCAGTAGACGTCTATTGCCCCCAATAGACGTTTAGATTACCGAAATGGTAATTAATCTTCCTAAAACTACACAAATAAAACTTTGATTAAAGAAAAAAAACGAGGAGATTACATCAATTCAAAACATCTATTGCCCCCCAATAGACGACTATTGACCCCCAATAAAACCTTTTTTTTCTTTGTTCTTTCTTTCTATTTTACCAAAAAAAAAAAAACAAATAAACCAGAAACTGATTTGTGCACCCATAAACTAATATGGGCACCCAGGAACTAGTGACCTCTAATCCTCCAGTGCGGCAACTTCTGCCACGACGGGTCAGCATCCCAGAGGCCTTCCTCCTCCACTCCACGTCCTGATTTGGGCACCTCAGCTGCGAAATTGGCCAAATCATCTTTCTCCTTTCTCCTCTGCCACCGGCCTGCATTTAGCATTGGAGGATACGACACCGGAGCAACTGCAGAGTGGATCGAACGTCGGTGACGCGCAGCGGAGTGGATCGAACGCTCGGTGAGGCCAAGGAGACGGCGGAGTGGATCGAACGCCGGAATCTGGGCAAGAACTCAAGGTCGCGCCAAGGTGAAGATCGGGGAGTAGATCGACGTAGGAGATACGCAGCACCGGCGGGTTGGTCCTCGACACCGGAGTCTGGAAGAGAGAGGTAGGCTGCGTGGATAGAGCGCCGGAGCCGAAAACGGCCTGGCTCGTGCGTCGGAGCCGGAAGTCAGTAGGAAGTGGGGAATGAGGGAGAGAGAGAGAGATTGATATTGAGTGGCAGTAGTTGTAGTTATTTAATTGAGTTGAGGGTAAAATGGTCATTTTGTGTTAAATTGTGTGTGTAGGAACAAAAATCTGTTGCTGGGGTAAGTGGGATAATTTTTTGTTATTTTGGTGCTTTGGGTCAAGGACCCTTTAAAACATTTGAAAAGCTAAGTAGACCTCCTTATTTTTACCAAAACACCCTTTAACATGTGATACAACAATAAGTTACTCTACTTTTTATCTCTATCTTCAACCACGAGAAGAAGAATGAATCAAAATCACATAATATTGCTCTTCTTATGAGTAGGTCTCTTCTCCACCAAAATTGGTTCTCCATCTAGATATATTGCTGGAATCTCTTTGAATTTGCTAAAAGAAAGATTTCAAGGGTTTTGGGTTAAAAGATCGAGTAATAATTACATCATAATATTCAATGAATTTAGTTTAAAGAAATTCCAAATCAGATCGTTTTGAATTTATTTTTGTATTAAATGATGGGCTATATATAGAAATTATTATTTTTACTTAATTATTTTAGGTAAATTATAAAACTGTATGGCAATATAAGGAAATTCCGGGAAAAAATTTTAATTGAATGTTATATTTGGGGAGGTAAGAAGTTTTTTTTATTTTTTTTTTACCATTTTGGTCTTTTTGTCATTTTTGTCTTTTTCATATGACTTGACAAAATCTATTAATAATTGAAAAAAGTTGGAGGTCCATATATCAAATTTGGATATCAAACTAGAATCACCCTCCATGAAACTTCTTCGGATTTCAAAAAAAAAAAGGGGGGGAAAGGATTAGTAAACCTCTTTTAACGTTTGAACAGTGAGTTCAATAAAACAAGTACAACATAAATAAAATTTCCAAAATATTAAAACAAACGGGAGGGCGCCGGTTGAAATATATTGCAGTGTAAAGAAGCAACAAAAACTTATGGATCCGTTTAATTTCAGGCCAAAATAGAAATAAGAAACAATAATAATTGTAATTACATAACTCGGATCCTCTCGGTCTTTTCTGTTAAGGTGATGCGTGGTAATGATAGCAAAGTTGAGCTGATGAGTGGTAATGATAACGGACAGCAAGGCCCAGCAAGCTACACATACTTCACATATTCTCCGGGCCCAACCTTCGCAAACAATGCCTAGTGATGAAGGTAGTGAGCTCAGCATGAGTACCAGTACAGAAGCATGCCTTGCGTGTGATGGTAGCCAGCTCATTAACAGCTTGTGCTACAGGAATGCTCTTGAGCCTCACCAGTGTGTAGCAGATCAATTTTTCAAGCTTAATTAGCTTCAGTCAATTAGTATAAATAGCCAGTTTCTCCTCAAAATGATAGTGAACCTTAACCAATTTGTGTTAAACGCTGGATGAATATCTGGACCAGAGAGAGCTACTAAAGAAACCATCTGAACAGGAGCGACTATTAAAGCAGATGCCAGAGGTCATTGCTGAGGTTATACCGTTATAGATCTAGAATCCGGTTCTGGCTCTTCGGACTCATTGGTGATCAACAGAGCATGAAGTGTTGGATTCAATCTATGTTGTTGTACTGGAAATGCTACTGATATGGTGAATGAGGCTACAAGTTCTCTTTTGGTTCTTGGCTATAACTTGACTTGAGCAATTTATAGGCCCAAGATTTTTTTGTTTTTGTTTTCTTGTAGTGAGCTTGATATGACTCATGAATGTTTCATCGACTATATGTTGCTATGATTTATGATATGTTGCTATGATTTATGAGCGGGTTGTTATAGTATCTTTTGGTATGAGTTCATGATCAGGGTACAATGTGTTGCGCTGATTCTGCTTTTAGATAACAGATTTGGAAATGAGATTTACTTGCCGTAAATGGTGGATTCTCTTTTGTGAACGACTTGTAACCAATTTAGAAATACTGAACACTTATGCTGCAAGATTGAATTATAGGAAGTATCTATCATTTGAATTGCAGTAGTGGTTTCAGGTGATAGGTAATGGCACATGAGACATGTCGGAAATACTTTTATCCTGGACTCATTTGCTCATTGGCATGCATCGGCAGAACTTCGATTTCACCCAAGCTATTCAACATCTTCTCACTGTGAGGAAGTGTAGGTGTTTGTGATCAGAAGTTCAGGACCTTTGCACAAGGTTTGGAGTTTGATCCGGCCTCTCTTGTTCTAATCGGTAAGTGCATGAAGACTTCCTAGCTGAGAGGAATGAAATGTACGAGGGAGTTGTCCATCCCATAACTCTTGTAACCAGAGATCTTTACGAGTAGTGTTTCACACTTTCACTGGTTTGGTGTTCTTGAGAGAAAAATGCTACACCATTCTTAAGGTTATGACACAACAATAAATTTGGGTTATAGCAAGAACATCCAGTGGCGGAGCCAGAAATTTAAGTTTGCTGGGGCACGAAAAGAAAAAATAGTTCATAGAGTCCCAACGAAAAAGTAATATCAAATTTCTATGTCTATATAAAAAAGTTTTAAAAATTACTCCAATAAGCTATTTATATGCAACAATTTCTCTATGACATGATATGATTTTAAGGGAAATGATGGAAAATGTCACTTTAGAGAGTGAAATGATAAAAAGGTCACCTAGTTTCCCACTTGTTAAAAAGGTCCATTGTGGATTACTAGTAATATTAATTTTGTCCATATGAATAATGACGTCATGTTAAAAAATGTCAGTTTTTAATTTTTTTGATTCCGATTCTGCCCTTAAGGTAATAAACCTTTATAACCTTCTATTTCAAATTAGTGAGCTCAAATTTTTTCTTTCCTTTGATCAGAAAGCTTCCGATTCGATTTGATCGGAGATTTCTTTCCGAGTTTCTTTCTTCCATGCCCTCTCTGCGGAAGACGATCTGAAATTTTAGTTTTGAGACGATCTGAAATCTCAGTTTTGAGTGGTTTTGGAGCTTCCGCAGCTCTCCTCTTTTTCTCGATCTCTGGCTTTGTCGGTCTTCGTCTTGATCACTTCACTGTCATGTTCTTCTTCTTCGTCGATTCAGTCCTTAGTTACAGTCTTTCTCTTTCTCGTTCTCTCTGGTTTTCTCTGATTTTATCGGTTAGCCTTATCTTTGTGAATTTTTTTCGTTTTCGTTTTTGCATTGTATTGTTGTTGTTTGTGTTAAGTTCTATGTTGATGATGTTTTCTACTATTGCGGTACTATATGTGAAGTGTTGTATACTGTGCTTTTTTTGGCAGTGATCGGTTTGTGTTATTCTCTTGATTCCTTAGTAGTGACATGACCAGTTACATTTATAATATTGTTGTTTTGTTCAGGAATTATCAGTTATTTTGCTAGTAACACGTTTAATATTGTTCTTCTATTCAGGCATTAACAGTTACTTTGGCAGTGACTTGTTTGTGTTGATTCTGTTGATTTCCTTAGTGGTGACATTGCTAGTGATTTTTTTATTTTTGTGCAGTTGTTATGGATACTAGCTATGTTATCAAGTATATTTATTCTGGTGAAGCAGCGACAGTTCCATTGTTGCAGAATTGGTCGTTTCTTGACCGATGTGATTCCATACGCTCTTGTTTTCCGGATTTGATTCAAGGCAAGTTCATGTTGAGGTACATTATTCCTCCGGATTCTACTTCATGCTTTCTGGAGAGTGAAGTTGATATGAGAATGATTTTTAGGAATTTGGTTCATTACAATTCTGATTTTGTTGATGTATTTGTGACTGATTTGCCTTCAAGTAGTGAAAGTGTGGTGAGTAATACAGTGTGTGAGGATTCTAATACCATGCTTGATGAGAATGATTATTTGGGGTGTTATAGGGCAGAGGCACCGAAGAGTTATATGACGAAACGTTGGGAGAGTTATATCCATTCTGAGGTCCAAAAGTTTGAGGGTGGGGTTGTTGAGTTTAGGGATAAGCTGCGTAAGTATGCGATAGAAATTGGCTTTTCATATGAGTTTGTTAGAAATGACAAGGTTCGTGTTATTGCTCAATGTTCTAAGAAATATTCTCAGGGCTGCAATTGGCTTGTGAAGACTCATTTATGCAAGGCTAATGGTTGCTTTATGATTAAAAGGTTGGTTAATGTTCACACATGTCATGGTGTGATTCGTTTGCAGAAGAGTAAGATGATGGGATCAAAGATTGTCAAGTCTATTGTGCTTGATAAGATTCGTGCCAATCCAAACAAAAAGGCAATTGATATAACTGATGAGTCTGGCGTACACAATATTTTCCATGTATCTATGCTCAGGAAATACATCCGAGATGAGTCTCACTTGATTGATCATGGTACTATCGAGGTAAATACTGATGTGACCTTCGTAGTTGAACCTGTTCGTATCTTGGATAGATCTACGAAGAGGCTTCGAAGGAAAGAGGTGGATTTGGTCAAGGTATTATGGAGTCACCATGATGAGGGTGATGCTTCTTGGGAGTTGGAATCTGAAATGAGGGCAAGATACCCAAAGCTATTTGTCGATGAGAGTGTTTGAATTTCGGGACGAAATTCCTTTAAGGGGGTAGATTGTAATAACCTCATTTTTCTAATTTAGCACTATGGTAGTGGAGATTTCTTTTAATAAAAATGACGCGGCATGTCCGTGTTTTGAGCAACAAAGGGAAAGCAGTGCTTCTGCTTTGCTTCTTTTATATTGTATGCGAATTAGTGGATTGTGGTAGGCAAGCACAGAAAAGTCTCTCTCTCTCTCTCTCTGTCGAAACCAGCAACCAAAACAGAGCATTCCTTCTCCAAGCTGGTTCTCGCTCCACAAGACACCAATCAACACCAGACCAGTTCCTATAACTTCACCTCGGGCCGCTCTACCTGCTGGACGTCGTCGTTCCCTCAGCACAGCCTCAAGGTCCGGCAAACCAGCTCCATCCATTTGCACCCGAAACTGAACCAACTCATCCTCCTCGTGTTTCTGGCCACCAATCCTCACCAAACTTATCCTTCTACGTCGACTCGACCTCCTGAAGCTCCCAGTAACAACCTTGCACGGCAGAGTTGTCTGTGGCGGCGGCTGCAAGTCAACCCTGACTTAGATCGAACGGAACTTTCAATCCAGATATCCCGAGCTGTAGAGCTTCGTTTTGAGTGATTCTTAAACTGGGGAGATCGCCTTGAGTTTCTAAACAAATCTCCAGAAGGGATCGAAGCGATCCGTGGAAGTTTTTATGTCGAACTCAAGCTCGCCGGATTCTGGAAAAATTCCGGCCACCGTGACTGATTTCGGTAATTTTCAACCTCTTCTTGATGTTTTATGATAGCATGCCTTTATAGTTTTTGGTTAAGCTTGATGAGATGAAGAAGAGCAGCCCAGCCCCGACACTATTGGTGGTGGTCGGCCACACCTCTGTCACTAACTCCGGCGGCCTTTTCCGGGCATCTTCGGGGACCTTAAGGGCAATTTCAGCACATTTTTATGTTCTACATGTTAAGACGATCATTTTGATATATTATACCCAATTTTTGGATATCGTATGATTAAGTTATGAATTTTTACATTTCGATCGATTTCAAATCGTTCGATTTATGATCTGTGAAGATCTGACCGTCCGATGGACTTGTAGTTTTGATATGTTGATCGTACGCCTGCCCCAGTGACTTTGTGTGGTCATGGGCGAAGATCCGACAGTTGGATCTTAGTATAATTGTGAAATAGTGATTTGAAGGGCGATTCGTGAGAATCCGACCGTCGGATTTTCGTATAAATTTGTGAAGATGTTAATAAGGACAATTCAGGAAGATCGACCGTTGGATCTTCGTGATGATTTTTGGAAGATGATCCTAAAGGCGATCCGTGAGGATCCGACCGTTGGATCATCATTTAATTTCGATCCGACCGTTGGATTGTTGTTTGAATATGTTTCTGAGTTGTTGGCTAAGTTAACATCATATTGGATTAGGTGATCGACGGTTTGATTTGGCGGACGATTCGTGAAATCGTTGTTTGAGCTGTTAAGAAGACGCAACGGGAATTTAGAGGTGAGTAAACCTCACATGGTTCATATTACAAACCAAAATTACTTTACTTATATCGTAATGGATTGAAAATGTTTTACGGAAATGAATATTTGTTTTAAAATACATGGGCTTGATCTTCTACGATCCATAGGTAAGTAAAATGTATTTAAACTATAAAAGTGAATTTCTCGGTTTTCACTATGTGTGGTTTATAGTTGGTATTAGAGATCATTCCTGAGTGAATGATTACATATATATATATATATATATATATATATATTGGTTGACGTGTGATTGGTGTGATGAAATGATTGGGAATGGATTGGTTATTATTCAAGCTATTATTCTCGCATTTAATTGTTGAATAATGAAATGTTGATCATGTGGTGTGAAAGCTATTCTATATGTCCGATTTTGGATTTAGGGTCGACATAGTGACCGGTATGAGGGAATCAGATGCTCTAATCCTAGGTGGATGACGGGCTACGATTGGTTGAGTATAATAGATGCCACGACCCTTATCGGGTGACGGGCTAAGTTGAGTATGCGTATCGGATGTTCTAAACTATGATGATGGACTACGATATTGACAATCATGTCGGATGCCATAACCTAGGCCAGGTGATGGGCTACGATACAGTTAGAGCTCTAGTCTGTCAGTCACCGTATTTGTATAAATACGTTTTCGGGTTTTGGGAAGAAAGATGTGAGTTTTGATCCTGTATTAATTCTTGGTGATTTGGAGTTGATGATTTTGGTGATCGATTGTTGAGATTGTTAATTGTTTACTTGAATTAAAACAATTGTGATTTAATAAATCAACCTTTCATTCTTGTTTACTCATACCGGCTTTCAGAAAGCTTACCGGGTTTTGTGTTGTTGCAATCCCGGTACACTATTCAAACGGTGTAGCGGATAATCCTGCAGGTCAGGATAATCAGGGAGGAGACCGAGCTGGTTAAGGGTTGCAACATTTACTTTATTTCCTTCTATTGTGAAGTTTGTTATGCTCAATTAGAGCTTTACAATTTTAAATTGTAAGAATGAGTTGTAATAATTAACTCGAGGTTTTTCGAGTTTTGGAATTTGAGTGGGGTGTGGTGTAGTTGTTTATGAAAAAAATTCATAACGTTATTTGACATAGTTGTTTAATTCATGTTTCGGATTTGAATTTGTTATTCAAAATTCGGGGCGTGACAGTTATGAAGTCAAACCCCGACTCTAGGATAGTGGTTGAGTTTCATTGGGAAACACAAAAATTTCAGCGTATGTTTGTGACCTGTGGTGCATGGATGAAGGGTTTTCAATCTTGTAGACCTATTCTTTTCATTGACGCTACATTCATTACCAACAAGTACAAGGGGCAAATTATTACTGCATCGGCAAAGGACGCCAATCAAGGTTGAATCTAGTTTTGTATTTTTCTTGTTTCTCTATTTCCTGCCATGTTCTGTTTTTTGTAATGTAAGTGACATGGTCAGTTCCATAGCTACTGACATGGTCAGTTCCATAGCTATTGACATTCACATGTTTAGTGACTTAAATGTGCTGTGATTTGAATGAGATGTCTCTGGCTATGTCACTGTCAAGTAATATGCAATTATGTCTGCGACATGGTCAGTGACATATACAGTTACATCATTTTTTTTTTTCTGTTCAGGTTTCTGTTCAGCTTATGCTATTGTGGATTCTAAAAATGAGAGTAATTGGAGATTTTTTCTTGAGGTTTTGGCTGAAGAGTTGGCAAAACACCCTATGAGAAGGGTGACGTTCATTTCTGATCGTCATGTTGGGCTTGTTAGTGCTTCCCCTATAGTGTTTCCTAATAATCCACATGGGTTTTGTTTTAGACACCTGATGTCTAACCTTTCTGACAAATTTCCAGCTGGTTCTTACCTCAAGGATCAGATTCCTTACTTGTTTATGTGTTGTGCTTATTCTCACACACTAGAGATGTATGAGTTCAACATGGAAATCTTGAGGAGTGAAGGCGGTGACATAGTTGCTCAATTTCTGGAGGATCTTCCCAAGGAGAACTGGTGTATGGCTTACTTTAATGGCGAACGATTTGGTGAAATGACAAAAAACTTAGCTGAGTCTTTCAACAATTGGGTGTTGCCTTTGAAGATTCTTCCTATTCTTGATATTAATGATGGGATTAGAGTGAAGTCCATGGCTTCAATTGCTGCTCGGAAGGAGGATGCGCAGGAATGGTCCTCTGAGTTCTCTTGCTTCACAATATGCTTTGTAAGCGGTGGAAATACTCTTACGAGCTCTACAAATGTGTGTCCAATGACCGAATGCTCCACATCGAAGACAAACATCTCTGTGCTCAGACTCCCTTGCTTGAGGTGATTTGAAAGCATCATAAGGATGGCTCTTAGTGTTGGTGGTGTCACCAACATGGCCACAGGCGTTGCCTCATTCTCTCTTTCCACATTGACCTCTTCGGTTCCCTGTATGCCTAGTTTGGCGGTTACCTTCCACATTAGAGTGAGAATATGGACCATAATGTCCAGAATTGTGCCTAGATTTAGGGTTTCTCTCTTGGCGCCCTCCCTTAGGTGCGTGACTATAATTGGACTCCGGAATAGGCTTTGTTCCCATGGGTCTCAAATTATAGTTCTTCACAAGGATGTTGTCATGCTTTTCAGCGACATTCATGGCTCCAATGTGCTCATAAAAACTTGTGATCCATCCTGCAGTAACATCGATTCGATAGTTCTTAGCAACTATCAAAGCAGAGACATGGAAGGTAGAGAGGGTCGTCTCAATCATCATCGCATCTGTGATATTTTTTCCACATAATTCCATTAAGGATTTAATGCGAAGTGCTTCTGAGTTGTAATAAAGAACTGTCTTGAAATCACAGAAACGGAGATTATGCCATCTCACTTCTAGGTCAGGAAGCAGGGAGTCACAGACGTTGTCAAAGCGTCCTTCGAGTGAGACCCACAGCCTTCTGGGGTCTTTGTTAGGTTCATAATTACCTACTAATTATTCTCCTAATCTTGCACTTTTGCTTAACCTTTGTGTTTATTTATATATATTTATTATGTTTTCCTTGTCATGCTAGGAAATGATGGAGAAGCTTGGAAATGCACTAAAAAGTCAACTTTACCACATTTTCCTACTTCGGCTAGGAGAAACCGAGCTAGGCAAAGAAGGAGAAGTGGCAGACTGACCAAATGAACTTCAAATGAGTTGAAACTTTTCAGATCCATTCTAGACATCCTAAGAATCATTTCTTATGAAGAGTTCAAGATCTAGTTCGGAGCGGAAAGCCTTCAAAAGATCGGCACAATTTTCTGACTAAAAGACAAAAACTGCAAAACCGGACCTGTACGGATTCCGGCGGAATTTCCGGCCAAACCACGGCGAACTAAGCTCTGAAATTTTACCTGGATGATCTACACTCATGGAGGAACATTTTGTATGAAGAAGTAAAAGGCCAATTCCGAACTCTCGGTGGAGATTCAATTGAAGGAAGAAAGGAGACGAAAGTGCACAAACGGAGAAAAAATGGGTCAACGGTGGTCAACGACGGATTCCGGACATTTCCGGCCAAGTTGGCCGACCAAGAACAGTTGTGGAGGACAAGGAAGAGCTGACTAGGGTTAGAGATTTTGGGTGGGAAGACTTTAGGTCTAGGTTATTTTGAAATTCAAAATTTGCAAGATGACAAATGATCTCATTCTTACACCTTACACATTTGTCTCCTATTTATTACCTTGTTCCCTCACACAATTACCCTTCTACCCTTACTTTTTCTTCTCCACCAAAATATCTATGGGCTTTCTAGGTCATTTCTATGTGGAGTCAAAAACTAGATCCACATTTTGTGCTTACACATTTGTCAATCACATCTCACCATTGATTCCTTTTGATCTCCACCCTTGATTTGAATTGCCTTGGCCTTTAAATAGCCCATTCTCTCTCCCCAAAACCGTTCACCCTTTTACTCCATCACTTTGCAACATCAAAATCTCTCTTCTCTAGTTCTAACATAGTTTCTCTCTAGCTTTTCATAACTAGTTCATAGTTCTTTGATTTTGTGTAAGAGAGAGGTGTGTAGCCACTTGGGTTTCACCAAAACCGAAGTTTCTACACACTTTGATCAATCACTTCTCTTGTTTCTCACACATTCAAGCCTTGTTCTTACTTTGTTCTTGAGATTTTGTGGATTTGTATAGTGATTTGGGTTCTAGAAACCGAAATCCCTATACTTTGAAGCATTTCTCTTCTCATATAGCATCTAGGAGACAAGGGAGCCATCTTGTGCTTTTGGTTTGGCTCCAAAAAGAGTCAAACCCGTGGGTATATCACTTGTTCTCCACTCTTTGCTCTCTTTTATTTGTTATTTATGATGTTCATGGCTTGTAGTTGTGTAAATATGAGTTGTGAGTAGTTTAATTTGGGGCTAGGGCATAGCCTTAGCCAAACTTGTGCACAAAACAATGTAATCTTTATGCTCTTTGATGTTTATGCATGTTTTGAATCTTTTGGCTACTATACTTTAATATGTCCTAAGTGTGTTCATAGATTTATCACCTAGAAGCATGCTTTAGGAAGTTAATGAATCGGAAACATGAACTTGATAAACTCTTAATTCCGTGAGCTTATGTAGCTAAATAGGTGGTGGCTTAGTTTATTCCTACGGGAAGAATTAAGTTGCTTGAATTTCTTACCTTGAAATTAAAGCATGATGTTGTGAGTTTAGGTTCCGGAAGAATTTAGGCTCATGGCACCATAGGCCATTTATAATCCGGAAGATTTGAATGATATAAAGGTTGTGCAATTTAGCTTTGCTTTGGAAGAGATTGTTAAATTGCATGACTAGTTGGTTTCTTGGTAGCTTCATCAAAGCACTAAGGGGGAATTTATCAAAACATGTTGTTACATTAAATTTGGGTCACTTTGTGTGCATGAGTAAGGCTAGGTGTGATGCCTAAGCCTCTATTTCTCTCTTATATCAAAAATCTTTATTTTTATTTGCATACTTTATTTTTGTGTACTTTTAATTTGCTCGCATAAAAATTAAAATCAATCAAGCCGTTCACTACCATAATTGTTAATACCATCCTCATGATCTTTAGCTTCCAAAGGGCTAAGGTTGTGACTTTGTAAAAAGGTAGATTGCATAATTTTTCTAGGCTTTCTTGCGGTAATCTAGCTAGGGTGGAGTTTCCCTCAATCTCTTGGGTACGATACTCTACACTTTCCCTTACTAAAACTTGACCTTCTACACTTGGAAGTAAGGAACATCATACACAAATTTGCACACACTTTCATACTCAATGATGTCTCCAACAGTCTTCTTCATTCAGATACGCATACTAGAGCGAATCATCCATATGTCAAATCATTAAGATGACGGCTTTCGGCTAATTTGCCTCCAAGGCTACTCTATTTGCTTCCAAAGCTTGAGCTTGCTCAATAGTTAGCAAGTCTTGGTTAGGCTCAAGAATCGTTTCCAGGATTCCTTGGGCCTTGAGATGCTGGCTGACATCACGAACCCACTTGTGATATCCAGAACCAGTTGTCCCCAATGGAGCAAAGTCCAGTTTGTTCAGGTTTATATTTTCAGAAATCTACCCCCGTCACTTTCTCTCTCCTTTCCCTTTCTCTCTCCGCAACCTCGACCCGTCGGCTTTGGCAGGCGGTTTCTCCTCCTTTCGGCTACTAATTTGGACGTCGCCGGTGGCAATGGAACCCTCTCTTCCTCGTCTTCATGTTTGTGGTACTTTGGTGGCGCAGTTTGGATCGTAGGAGGTGCCTCAAGGCGGTGAACGCTGTGGCTACTTCGGGTCTCTGAAGATTTCTCATTTTCCGGCCATTTCTGGCTGTGCCACCACCCATTTCTTCGACTTCTCTTCATCGCGGTTCTACCCATGCCAGTGAGTAGCCGCAATTTTGCATGATTAAGGCAAATCGACAACGAGAAGTATCTCACGGATTTGAGGTAAATTAGGGTACTTAGACTTGAAATTGAGCTAGGTCACAGTTATGAAAGATGTTTAGAATGTTGAGATGATATTGTGGATGAAATTTGGTAACCAGATTTAAGGTTTGAACCGGCAGAGCGTGGGGCCCACGAGCAGTCGCTTGTGGCTGTGCGTGCGGGCGCGTCCGGCCGTTCCTTACAGCTAGTGTTGGTCTGTTGGGTAGTACATGTTGTTATGAATGTATAGATATGTGTTTGGTGGAAATCGGAGGAGGTTTGGATATTAATCGAAATTGTTGAAGTTTTGAGATTTTCGAATCGTGATTCGAGAAGATTGGACAGTTAGATTGTTTTCAATTTTCACTGGGATGTCAGAATAATTAATTTGGCATAATATTGGTAGTTAGGATTGATTCCAATGTGATTTCGGTTAGTTGAGGAATTATTTTCATACGAGGGGTTTTCGGATTTTAATATAGAATCGTATTTAAATTGTGAATGGTTGTTTACGAAAAATAATTGTGTCCAAAGCGACGTACCGAGCTACTGCACGACGAAGAAAATCGTATGCGTGGTCGCTTACATAGTACTTAGAGTGGACATTTGATTTTAAATAATTATGCATGCATGTAGTGTTTGATTTATTTTATTATGTTTCGGTTGAGATTTAATATGTGATTTCACAATATACTGATTTCCTTTCATTGTTGATTTATCAGAACTTTCTAAATTGTATTTAGTGGCATGCTGATAATTTTTGAGTATTTGATTTATCGGGATTTATGAAATATGCTTCCGGTGATTGTTGAGGATTTATGAAATTAATATTGAGTTTTCTTTTTTGGAAGCATTTATTGATTTTTGAGTTACGAGAAGTATTGAGAAGTGGTTTTCGGAAAGTGATTGATTGAGAAAATATTATGAGAATTAAGAATTTTCAAGGATTATTGAGATATTGAGTGATTTATCAAGATTTCTTGATCTATGCTTTCGACGATTTACGGATGGTTTATTTAATAAATATCGGGTTTCTTTCCGAAAGCAATTATTTGAAAGAGTTTGATTCCCGTTTATTGAGGTAAATAAGCCAGCGCATGCATGCATTAACTAGTTGACAATCCCCTCCAGGTAAGTCTAGTCGACAATCCCCTCCAGACAATATTCTGGTTGGCAGTCCCCTCCAGAATATTCCGGTCAGTAGTTCCCTATGATGCGTCATCTGATCGGCAGCTCCCTCCAGATGACATGAGGTAGTTAGTCGGCAGTCCCCTCTAACTACCTTTGGTTAGTCGGCTATCCCCTCTAACCATCACCTCCTCGTCCGGTAGGTAGTCCCCTCTGATTCATCACTGGTCGGCAGTCCCCTCCAGGTGGCATGAGGTGACTAGTTGGCAGTCCCCTCTAGTCATCGCCTATTTGAGATATGGTCTTGAGATATGAATAATTTAATGAGATTTTTGAAATATCATTATATATTTAAGAGATTTCGAGATGTTCGACATTACATGATTGAGATTTCAATAAAGATGATGATTAAGAGTGTTTTCAAGATTTTTACTGTATGTGAGGTTTTTAGAGAATAACTTGGGAAAACATTAATTTTCACTTGTTCATTCGAAATTACTTATTTTTCATCCACTCACTCTAACGATTTTCAAATGCTTTTCCCATGGGACCTTCGGTTTCAAATGCCTAGTGTGTAGGCTAGATTAGTTGAGGTCGGGCATACATGAAGTTGAGGTATAGCTGTCACTGCTTCTGCACTGTAGAATGTATCGATCCTTTACCTTTCTGTTCCATCTTCTTGCATATTTTGTATATTAGATTGCTCTGATCACCTAGCAGCTAAATGTTCTTAAGTGAGACTTGTGTTGTGGTGGAGTTGTTGAGAATTGGGGAGCAGTTTGGCTCCAGGAGTTGAGGATGGTGTTTGACATTAGAAGTGTAAATGTCTTTCTACAAGTTTTGGGTAGTCCATTTTTAGGGGAAGTTCCGCCAAATTTTTGGTAGAATTTCTTCTCAGGGCCACTTCGGATTTCAGGGTGAAATTTGGGGCGGGTCCTGTCATGTTATCTGCAGAATTTTGTTGTTAATGTGGAATACTGGAAATCTGGAATTGGACATTGTTATAATGTTATCTGCAGAATTGCCTTTTAATGTGGAGATATGATTTCCTAATTTGTGAAGTTGTTTTGATAATGTGATTTGATAATGAGTTGGAATGGAATTACATGTTTTGATTTGGAATGGAATGAAATTACATGTTTTATGATTTGGAATGGAATTACATGTTCTGATTTGTTAATGTGACTTTTATTTGGTTTTTCATTGTGTTGATAACTTGATAAGTTGATATATTGACTGTCAATAGTGCAAGTGTGTCAAATTTGCAGGTTTCACAATGCACATTGCATTATTGTTATACTGCATTATTGCATAGTGCAAGTGCGTCAAATTTGTAGGTTTCACAGTGCATATGGCATTACTGTGTCAAATTTGCAGGTTTCATGTTTTAGTGCATACTGCATTACTACATTCTAGTTTTTGACTTGGCATATATTGTCCATCTTCATTAGTTCATTTCTACTTTTCAAGGAAGTCTTCAATTTATTTTACATTGTTTGATTTGTTTTAAGGCAAAATTGAATGTGTAGACTCATAGGTTGTAGTGCTAGGAGGACTGCTGCATCCTGGAATGAGTAAAATCTGGAAAATTTGGATACCTGTTAAGTACTTAAGTGTACTTAAGTATAGGGAAAAAAAAAATTCTGGCTTCCCGAAATGGGCCGGGGCCTTACCTGATCCCGATCGTTTCAGTACCAGTTTTGAAAAATTGAAGTCCCATCCTGGCTCATTCTGACAAAATATTATCGATACAGGGCTCGGTATCAGTCAATAACCAGGTCTTCCCTTCTTGTGCCCAACCCTACTAAGGCCCCGTTTGGGATTGCTTCGCTTTAAAAAAAAAAAAAAATCAGCTTTTGTCTGAAATTTTGGATTTTATTGTGTTTGGTAAATAAATAAAAAACAGCTTTAATTCTGTTCAAGGAAAACCTAATTTGTGTTTAGCCCAAACTCTAGGTTACTTGACGTAGTGGTAATAGGGTTCAATTAGAAGAATCTAGAGATTCTTTTTCCTTGTATGATTCTAACTCTATGCATTGTAATCCTCTATATAAAGAGGCCCCTATTATCAATGAGAATACACAGCGATTATCTCTCAATTTCTGATTCCCTAAAACACGTTATCAGCACGAAGCCCTAACCCTGAAATCCTAAATTCGTAGCCTTCAAATCCCAGAAACCACCGCCGCCCACCTTGAAGATCTCAACTCCAGCAGTCCAGAACCGGCGGCCCCACCCCCAGAACCGGCCGGCAAACCACCGAACCGGCCTCCGGAAGTAGCAAAAGTACCTCTGCCCGGTTCAAAGCCTTCCTCACCACCTCATACAGCCATACTCGACCACCTGCATCGTCTCCACCCCAGAAACCTGGAACCAGAAATTTCACCACCGGAACTGGCCAAAAATCAACCGAACCAGCCACCGACGTTTTCTTGACCTGAACCGGCAGAAAGAAAGAAAGAAAAAAAAAAGGGAGGAGGAGGCCCCAGCCCAAGCCCACTTGCTGCAGCCCAAAAGTTGAGCCCAGGTGCAGCAGGCCCCAGCCAAGCCTCCAAACCTCTCTGCCACGTCAGCACCGGACCTGCCACGTCAGCGCCGCACTGCCACGTCAGCACCTCCGGTCAACGATCAGTCAACACCGGTCAACAGCCGGTCAACACTTTTCCCGCGACTTTTCCTGTGACTTTCCGGCGACATTTTTCAGTCCAACTTCCCGGTCATTTTTTTAAGGTAATTTTTCTAAAAGTTCCCGTTTTTTTTTTGAAGTTTTTTTTAATTTCTTCTTCTTTTTCGGGGACTTCCAACATCCCTTCTTCTACCCCCCTTTCTCTACATAGGGGAGACCAAAAAGCCGAACTGTGGGGGTTCGTGCTCACTCCAAGCTTGGAGCTTGTAGAGTCCTCCAAACTTAGAGTTTGTTGAGAAGAAAACGATCGACCACATACATCGTTGTTTCGATCTAATCCAAAACCCCTCTTGGAATCGGATTTTCTTGGAAGCGACTACGCTCAGAAAATTCCTAATTTCTTGGAAGCGATTACGCTTAGAAATTTCATATGTTTTCGTGGTAGCCTATTTCGCTCCGAAACTAACCCTAATTTCTTGTTCTCTTTCAGGATGAGTAACCAGAACAATTGGACTTTGCTCCATTGGGAACAACTGGCTCTGGATATCACAGGTGGGTTCGTGATATCCGCCAGCATCTCAAGGCTGTAGGAATCTTGGATATGATTCTCGAGCCTAGCCAGGACGTGATAACAATTGAGCAAGCTCAAGCTTTGGAAGCAAATAGAGCAGCCTTAGAGGCAAATAAGGCGAAAGCCATCATCCTAATGACTCGTCATATGGATGACTCGCTCCAGTACGAGTATATGAATGAAGAAGACCCCAGAAGGCTGTGGGTCTCACTAGAAGAAAGATTTGGCAACGTCCATGACTCCTTGCTTCCTGACCTAGAAGTGAGATGGCACAGCCTCCGCTTCTGTGATTTCCAATCAGTTCTTGACTATAACTCGGAAGCACTTCGCATTAAATCCTTAGTGGAATTCTGTGGTAAAGAGATCACAGATGCGATGTTGATTGAGAAGACTCTCTCTACCTTCCCCATCTCTGCATTGATGGTTGCTAAGAACTGTCGAATCGATGTAAATGCAAGACGGATCATAAGGTTTCATGAGCTCATTGGAGCTATGAATGTCACTGAAAAGCATGACAATATCCTTGTGAAGAACTATAATTCGAGATCTGTGGAAACAGAGCATATTCCGGAATCCAATTATAGTCGCACCTCTAAGAGAGGGCGCCAAGAGCGAAACCCTAATCTTAGGTATACTTCTGGACATTCTGATTCATATAATCGCTCTACTTGGGAAGGTAACCGCCAAAATAGGCGAACACGGAACCGAAGAGGTAAACGTGGAAAGAGAGAGGGAGGCAATGCCTCTGGCCAGTTGGTGGCGCCACCAACACTAGCCATCTAAATGACTCTTTCAAAGAGCCTCAATCAATGGAGTTCGAGCAAAGAGATGTATGTTCTCGATGTGGAGTGTCTGATCATTGGGCACACATTTGTAGAACTCGTGAATAACTTGTCACTGCCTACAAAGCATATTGTGAAGCAAGAGAAGCTCACTATGTGGAACAAGAAGATCAAGAAGATGATCTAGAGTGAAGGGTTGAAGACTAAAAATCTGGTTGCGATCAATAGATCGCCAATTCTGTTTAAGTCTTTATTTTTCCAAGAGATGTAATAGGCAATTGCCATATACTTTGGATTAGATTCTCCTAATAGTTAAGAGACAATGATGTACTTTGTTGGCTTATGAATAAAATTTCGAGTTCTTTTCATTATGACTCAATTTTGATTCTGAGCATATGACTTTGTGACTACGATGGCTGGGCCATTAGTATTAATTCAAGGACATGGAATAGATAGCCCAAGTTCCACTTGCCAAATGGCACCTTGATTACAGCTGTCATAGAAACTCTCTACGCTCTTAGGGCAAATCATATCCTATGAATAGCCAACGAATTCCATGCGAAAATGCATGTAGAGAACGGAAATGAGTTCCTTTGCAATACCTTTAATGATTGCGAACAAAGACGCATCTTAGAGAAGTTTATGTGTCTCTCTAGTGGACTCTATGTCACTATTCGAGCTATTAATCCAATAAAAGTTATGAGAGAAGATCTCTTGGATTTAGACACATATTGGCTTTGTCACGACAGGATAGATCATCCTGGTCATGATATGATGATCCGTCTACAACGACTTCATGGGCATCCTTTCCCTTTCTCTCGAGCGAAACGAAGCATGAATCAAAAGTTGATTTCCGGACTAAGTGTGACCGACGCAACTGCCTAGGGCACCGCCTCCGTCCACCACCAGCCTAGGGCTGGTGCAGTCCATATCCATCACGCCATGGATAGCATCCATCATGGTGATGGCACCCCAGGTGATATTGCAATCACCAACTTGCTTCACATAGCGTTTCGGACGCTCAGGCCTAACCAAAATACTTAATGGTTGCTTCTAAGGCCTCTCGCTCGTTTTACAAAGCCCGTTCTTTAGGGAAACTAGGACTGAGACCGTCCTATGCAAAGGATATAACAATACTCATTCTGTTCTTACAAAGAATCCGTAGGGATTTTGTGGACTGATTCAACCAACTTGCGGACGTTTAAATATCTCATGATGTTGGTTGACAAACAAACACGCTGGTCACGTGTTGTGCCATTGTCCATCTGTAAATACTGCTCATGCTACACTCCTAGCACATATCATATGACAACGGGCTCACTCCCCAGATCATCCTATTCAGTTAATTGGATTTGACTACGCTAAGAAAGTTTACATCGAAAGACTTTCGATGGATATTGCAATGGGCTAGATGTTAGACATCACATTCCCTCGTACACACCCAAATGGTCTAGCGGAAACGACTACGATGGTCGTCCGGACATTGGTAATGCGCACCAATCTCCTTACATCCGCTTGGGGTGATGCAATATCGCATGCAGCTATGCTAATTCGTCTACGACCTACCGCCACTCAATGTACCTCTGCGTTACAACTAGTGACTGGGTACACGTATTTTGTACTTACGCACATTTTGAGTGAGCCATTTATGTGCCAATTGCGCCGCCACAGCGCTCTATGATGGGTCCTTACAGACGAATGGGCAACTACGTTGGATTTGAGACTCCAACAATCGTCCGCCACTTAATGCCCTTGCAAGGCGATCTCTTTACCGCTAGATTTGCGGGTTGTCACTTTGATGAGACAGTCTTCCCGTCGTTAGAGGGAGAGAAGAACACTGATGTTCAACAGGAACGACAGTAATTGTCGTGGTCTGTCCCCACTATGTCTCATCTTGATCCCTATTAAAGTGACGAGATCACACAAATATGCTGCAAACATGCCTGCAAGGAAGGACGTCCCTACTAGAGGACGTAGCGTCACCCTACAAGGAGGTAGGCGTGACGCCAACGCCAAAGAGAGAGGCACTCTGGCGTTACAGGCCATGGCCCCAGCTAGGATGCGTGGGAGGCCCGTGGGTTCGAAGGATACTTTGGCATATTCCAATCCTTTGATCATCAAGACTCAAAATCGGTCTCATGAGTATCTTCCGGGTTATGGTTATCGTTGGGGGACGCCTCAACGTCAGAACCTATTCCTGAGAATACAGAGCTCTATGAAACTTACACTAGTGTACATGAGACGTGGGATAGAAACTCCATCATAATTGATGATGTAGTTGCGTATTTCGTTGCGCATGAGTTTGTTGAGTCAGATGATATCGAATCACGCTCCGTTGATGAATGAATGCCAACGTAGAGAGTTTTGGCCTAAATGGAAAGATGCGATCCAGGTTAAGATGGATTCTCTAACAAAGAGGAAGGTTTTCGAGCTAGAGATGCCAACACCTCCTAACATAAAACCTGTTGACTAATGGGGTCTTCGTTAGAAAGCGTAGTGAGAAAAAGAGATGGTAATCTCGCCTTATGGCTCAAGGCTTCTCACAAAACACCCTAGAATCGACTACGATGAGACATATTCTCTCGTAATGGATGTTATTGCACTCCACTACCTTATCAGTTTGGTAGTTTCCGAATAACTGAACATGCAGCTTACAAATGTGGTCACTACGTATCTCTATAGGGATCTAGATACGGAATATACATGAAAGTTTATGGTGAACTTCATTTACCCAAGTCAAGAGGCTCTAGACCTAGACCATGGAGCGCGTTTACAAAGATGTTGAAACGCTCACTAAAGTGACTACTTGATTGGGAAGGGATATGCCCACGCGTTTCTATAACAAGTTTCGGATTCTATCGCGGTTCATGTTGGACATGATCTTCATTAGAAGCCCTTAAAGAGTTAAGGGAAACCGCTGAACACTTGAAATCCGAGTTTGAGATGAAGGATTTTGGGAGAACACGATTATGTCTCGGTTTGGAACTTGAGCATGTGTCGATAGATGCTTAGGCTGTTGACAAGGTCAAGCCTTCGAGCACCCCCATGATCGTCCGTAGTCTTGATCCTGAAAAGGATCTCTTCGTCGAAAGGATGATGACGAAGATGTGCTAGAGGCAGAAGTGCCTTACTTAGTACAATAGGCGCATTATTTGTACTTATCCCAATGCACAAGACCAGACATCTCATATGTTGTGAACTTGTTAGCTAGATATAGCTCTGCGCCAACGCGACGCCATTGGATTGGTGTAAAAAGATATCTTTCGATACTTGAGATGTATGAGTGATATGGGCTTGTTCTATCCCGCCAACACTGGCCTGCGTCCATTATCCCCATCCCAAAACGACATGTGTTTTGGAAGGTTTTGCTGATGTTAGGTATCTCTCTGACCCACACGATGGTCATTCCCAAACTGGTTAAGTGTTCACCATGGGAAAAGACCATGATATCTTGGAGGTCTACAGAACAGACCGTAATCGCTATATCTTCGAACAATGCAGAGATCATTGCTCTTCATGAAGTGGTTTGTGAATGAATATGGATTGGATTCATAATTACGCATGTTCGAACAATTGTGGTTTGAAGTCTACCACAGATGAGCCTACGAGCATTTAGGATAATGCTGCTTGTTTTGAACAAATGAGGCAAGGCTACATCAAAAGCGATAACACCAAGCATAATCAGCAACAACAGACTCTCCTCGAGATCAAAGTAAACTAGGTTCGATCTGAGGATAGTGAGGCAGACTTGTTTACTAAGTCATTGCCCAAATCCACGTTCGAGAAACATGTGGCAAGAATTGGCTTGCGGAAATTATTTGAACTCCCATGATCGTAGTCATCAGGGGGAGGCGCAGACATCAGGGAGAGATGTCTACATGTTCACCTCGAATCGTGAAGGGTGTGTTGTGCTCTTTTTCCCCTTCGACTGAGGTTATTTTTGTCCCACTGGGTTTTTGTTACTCGGCAGGTGTTTTAATGAGGCAAGGAGAGAGAAGCACCGCGTTTGGGCAACACAAGGGGGAGTGTTCAAGGAAAACCTAATTTGTGTTTAGCCCAAACTCTAGGTTACTTGACCTAGTGGTAATAGGGTTCAATTAGAAGAATCTAGAGATTCTCTTTCCTTGTATGATTCTAACTCTATGCATTGTAATCCTCTATAAAAAAGGCCCTCTTATCAATGAGAATACACAGCGATTATCTCTTAATTTCTGATTCCCTAAAACAAATTCAAAATTATATGTCATTGGCAACAGATTTTAGAAGCAATATAAATGTTGCTTTTAGAAGCGTTGCTTTCAATTAAAACACACTACGAATTTATTTTATGTAGTGACAACACTTTTAAAAGTATTCATTACCAACCAAGAACTTGTTTTAATTCACAGCTAATTATTCTTACAACACAGCGGCAACAGTTTTGTTTTTAAAGTTACAGCAATCCCGTGGAAACATATTGGAGGTCAGATCATGGCATTGCTTTCTTGCCTTTGGCCCAGAAATTTGATCTTCTTGCCTTGCCTTTGGCCTCGCAATATTCCTTTCTTTCTGGCCTGACCTCAATCCCTTGCACAATAAGACCACTCTTCCAACACAGATCTTTAACCTCCGCACACATCATTTCCAACTCCCCATCTTCTTCTGCTTGGCATAGAAACTCACCCAGCTCCACCTCCAACCAGCCGTCCACTCTTTCCTTTGGACGTCGAGCTCCATCAATAATTTGCATATTTGGATCCAGATACACTGTCTGCTTGTTTTCATCTCCACCAAGTGCGGCATCCAGAGGTCCGTATTCAAATCCATAATGCCTTGCACCAATTGCGACCTCCACAGGCACGTCGAATCCATATGCGTCTTCGGTTAGCTTGTACACAAGATAAGCTTTGTAGAGAGTCCATGGAGACAGAATACTCATATCAATTTTCCCACGTATTTCGAGCCAACAAACACTGTCTAGAGAAGCCACCTTCTCAAACCTGGACTCAGCTAGAGAAATCCATGTCCAGTATCTAGATTTATCTCCTGCCCAAACAATAAAAAGCTCCCTTGCACATATCATATAACATTTTTTCCCACTCCATTTGTCCAGTGAAAAGCTCATCTTCCCATTATCAATGAGGACTGGGTTGTTACAGAGAGCGAGGTAAAACTCCTTCTTGGATTTGGCAGGGATTAATGTAGATGAAGACGTGGACTGGGATTGGATAGCATGGATAAGATGCGGACTGGTAAGGAACTTTTCCCAAACTTCGTCGGATTCTGCAGCGTACTTGAAACTCCTAGAAACCGATGACAGTCTGCAGGCATCTGCAGGAGTGGTCAGTGAGATGATGTTGCCAATGCATTCTTCGGGAAAAGCCACTTGCATTATGATTTCTGTTTCACTGTGTTTCTGCATATAATGTATCGAGATAAAACTAAATAAATTAAATGAGAGACGGTACGTTCAATGTGGAATAGCAGACTACTGAGCCATATAGGTCTCTAAGACTTCAGAGGAAGAAAGAAAAAACATAAACAAAAGAAAAAACAACACCTGAAATGGTTTGATACATAAACAAAATGTCGCCACCTTGCTTTCCTTGTTACAATTGAAAGGTAATACCCAGAGAGCGACAGTTCCCTTCTTTTTTTTTCCCAATAAAAAAAATTTCCTCTTTCTTTCCCCACGGCTATTGTTCCTGCGAAACCACTGCACAGAACTCACCGTTAATATGACTAAAATGCAAAGGACAAAATGTGGTAGAGTTTTTCTATTGGAACCTCCAAATTTACTCACTTGACCTCTGTGCTTTTTACACCTCTTATTAAATTTTCAAATACTAAATTTACTCACTAAACTTCCTCAAATAACCTCACTCATATAATTTGCAAACAAATTATTATCTTTAAAATAAAAAATTTAGTCATTTCAATGATTTAATCACTCTATAAATCTTAACTAAATATACATTTCGTAATTAAACTTGAGTTTCAAAAATTAATGTCTAATCAATAACAAAATGCCATGAAATATTATGTTTTTTTTTATAGTTTTTTTTTTCTATTTTAGCTGTGCAAAAAAAAAATGAAGAAATCATTTTTTTGGTACTTTTTGTACCACATGATTAATTATTTAAATAATTTTTTTTGCAAATATAATGGATTGACTTAGATTTAGGTCATAAATCATAAGAGGATTTATTTTACTTTCCTTCACCAATATGCGTTCAACATATATATCATACATTTTTATGTCACATGATCTTAATCATATTTTTAATTCTTATTAAATATATATGAATGCTTTAATGAGTATGTAGTGAAATTGGAAAATGAAAATAGATAAGGAAAATAATAAGGAATACAATCTAATATTATTGAATTGGAAAGTCTACATAAAATAAATATAATATTTTTTGGTATAATTATTGTCCTTAATAGTCATATGTCATTTAATAATTCATAATAGAGTGAGGTCAAGTGAGCAGAATTTGAGGTCCCAATAAAAACATAATATGCATTCATGCCTACGAGTAGTCAACAATACCCCATGCTTTCCTCATTGTCATCTCATAAAGGTAAATGATGTAAGTTTCTTAATTTGTTATAACATTTACTCTAAACAATAATCAATTAATGATTCTTGTAACTCACTTTTTTTTTTTCTTTTTTTTTTTTAACAAAAAAAGTTATTCGTTATGTAATTTAGCAAGCAGTGCATCTAATTTTCATGCCATGTAGGACTTACATGACTTACTTTCTTAATCGGTTTCGTTCTAGCATTCGGTCTCAATTTGAGATGCTCCAACACTGCTTCCTGCATGTATTCAAGAGTAGTCTAAGTATATATGTGTACAATACACATTTTACAATTAACATACATCTGATATACATAATTACTCAAATGATATTTTACTTGAACCTTATTGTGTAGTTATCACATGAATTGTTGAAGTAGTAATAGTTGATCTAAGTTGTAAAATATTACATGAAATAGAACATGTATGTGAAATGTTAATTAAGCATACTTTTTTATCTTGGCCAAGTTTGTCTTTATTTTTTTGTCTTTTTTTACTATAAAATAATTGATAAACATTTAGAAGAATCGAACATAAGATCTCTCACTTATACAACAGAGATTTATGCCACTAGAATAATCTTATAATCCTGAGTTGAGTTTGGCCAAGGATTTTATTTATTTATTTATTTATTATAGGCTGGCCAAATTAATTTTAGAAAGGAAAGAGAAGAAATGAAAGAGATATTAGTCTAAGAGTCCCATTCCTCGGACGGTGAGTGACCACACAATCCCTGGTCAGCTGCTGACCAGGAGAACATTTTCGATTAGTCTAATTTGAGTTCATATGTGCTGCATTGGGATAAAAAAAATGACACTGCCATCAAGATAATAATGCCCTACTTAATTACCTTTTCCTTTTCAGATTGTTTGAGACCCACCTTTGCATTGCTTGTCGAATCCAATGTCAACCTAACTGCAGGCGATGAACAAAGAGGTTCAACTGTTGCAATTTCACATTCAATTTGCTTGAGATCTCCCGCCTTTTTAACATTCCTCGACACATCCCTAACTGTAAGGGAAGGAGGTTCAGTTTCAGAAGCTACTGCAATTTTAATTGGACTTTCACCACTTCCTTCAATCTTGTTGACTCCCATCTTGTCTGTATTCCTTGCAAACTCCAATGACCCCTTCACAGTCCTTGTTGAATCAACAAGCTCCATATTTCTGGCAGTTGAATCCAATGTCTCCACCTCCGTCGATTCTTGCAAACTCAGTACATTCAATCCAACTGCAGTTTCTATTTGGTTTTGTACCACATCACTCCCTTCATTAGGCTTCACCCCCTTCTGATCTATAAGAATCCTTGCCGAATCCACCAATGTCTCCTTAATCACATCCCTTGGTCCCTGCACGTTGAATTGATGTACATCTCGTCCAACTGTAGGTGATCCAGGTTCTACTGGATTGTGACCCTTACTTCCGACATCATCAATTTTTACTACACCGCCAGCTTCAATGTTCTTGATCACCGCCTCTATTTTGTTTGCTGAATCCAAAGCCTCATTCACATTCTTTTCCACCTGCGCTTTCATTCGAACGAAGAGCCTTTGAAGAAAGTTGTTCAAATTCAGAATTTTGGTGCTGTATTCGTTCTTTTTGTAGTTGGCCCTCTTGCGAACCTTGGAGCATTTGTGAACGAGTTCTGCACCATTCTTTAATTGTGTAGTAAGATTTTTCACTTCTTCCTTTGGAAGATGCAATATCCTGTTGTTTTTTGCTATCTCTTCTATCAGTGGTTGTAAGCAGTGCAGCGTGGATTTGAATCTTTCGAGGAGGCGTTTAAACATCATATGCTTGACGCTTACTTTTATAACTACATCAAACAGTTGCTGGAATACTACACCTAGAGATGGGGCAGGAGTAGCTCCTCCTCCACTAGAAGATGCAACCTGTTGAACACTATGAATCCATACAGTATCTCTCCCTATTGCTCTATTCTGTTCCATCATATCATACATTTTTTGCTGTCTATCCAAAAGAATTTGTACGTTCTTATCCAATTTATCTAGTCTGTTCTGGTTGGCAATTTCCAAACTTAAAAGATCGGTGATATTTTTCTTACCCTCCAAGTCTAGTTGGGCCATCAGTATTCTAAGAGATTTATCCAACTCACAAAGTTGTTCTGCCCAATCTGGCCCTATGCAATCGTAGCAGTTGCCCCAGATGCGGATGTTCCACATGCTAAGCTTTAATACCATGTCCACTAGCCTTTTACCCTCCTCCATTTTTGCTTTAAGGCCTTGTATTACATTCGTTGGGAGATGCAGTTGAACGTTATTATCCTCAATCCGTTGGACAATGAATGGTTCTAAACAGTCTAGCGTGAATTGGAGGTTTCTGAGCTGGGTTCTAAACTTCCCAGTCTTGCGAATGGCCATCTTAACCCCATCATACAGCATTTGAAAAGGTATTCCTCCAACAAAGTTCAGTGCCACAGACATATTTACAGGGCCAGTTCTGGGATTGTACAAACATGAGGCAAACAATTAAAATGTGGCCCTACATGAAGTTTAAATAATTGGTTATTTCAAATTGTTCCATTATAAAAATAATATCATCAAAAACGTATATATAAAATTATGTTACTGTTAGTAGACTATAAAAGAAAAAAAGGAACTAAAAGTGTAAAATAAAAGAAGAAAAATGGAAATGTGGCCTTACATGAAATTTAAATAATTATTTATTTCAAATAGCTGTACAAAATATTTTTTCCATTATAAAAATAATATAAACAAAAAAGTATATATAAAAATTATGTTACTGTTTGTAGATTATAAAAGAAAAAAAGGAAGTTGAAGGATGTTGAATTCTAGTGTGCCTCTTCAAACTAGGGTTCATTTTCTAGAGTTGTAATAGGAGAAAGTTCTAGATTTCCTAGTTATATTCAGATTCTATTACCTTGCATGTACTCTGTAAATCTCTATATAAAGGGCTGCTATTATCAATAATAGAACACACAATTGCTCTCATCATTCTCTCGAATCATATTTTCCTACAACAAAAACAAAAGAAGAAAAATGGAAATGTGGCCTTACATGAAGTTTAAATAATTTTTTATTTCAAATAGCTGTACAAAATTTTTTTTCCATTATAAAAATAATATCAACAAAAAAGTATATATAAAAATTATGTTACTGTTTGTAGATTATAAAAGAAAAAGGGTGCGGCTATTGCCACCCTACTATTTTCTTCATCAACCCTACCAATATTTGAATTATTAAAATACTACATTACCCAAATGCAAAATGACTAATAAGTATACTAATTTTTTAAAATCCAAATCTGTAAGAAAAACTAAATACACAACCAATTAATTAAATACAAAACTACTTAATTTCTCATGGGATAGCATTAATCTTCATCTTCTCCACCCAAATTTGAATTTTTTACTCTTTTTTTTTTTTGTCTTTTTGTTGCCTCCTCATTGTTAAATTGTTAATTAGTTATTTAATTCATAAAACCATTAATGTTAACTTCATCAAGCTCTTCTTCATTGCACATAGTTGTTAACTTACTATTTTTTTTTATATGTATTGCAATAGACGAACATTGAAACTGAATGTAAAAATTTATAATAAAAAAATGGAAGTAAATCAAATTTATTGTTAATTGGATTTTCTTGGAAAGAGAAATGAGTTAGATAAATAAATTTAATAATTGAAATTAAAATGTAGGGTGTAATAAGCAAGTATGGTGAATAAAGAAAATAATAGGGTGACAATAGCCGCACCCAAAGAAAAAAAGGAACTAAAAATGTAAAACAAAAGAAGAAAAAAGGAACTTAGATCTCAAAAGAAATCAGTAGGATTCGAACCCCAATTACATAGATATATAACAAATGCCTCATTACCACCGCATAAAAACAACCGATGTGTATATAACTCGCAAAGTTACTATATATTTTATTATGTATACTGGAACTCAGAGCTTCTGAGGCCCGCCAGATGCCGATAGCTTGAGACAGCTACCTCAGGTAGCAACCCTCAGGGTCGGCTCTGCATACTTAATTACAACAACCAAGTTTAATTTGCATTTGCATATATGTACTTTTCAAATCTAAACTTCGATCACCAACCTTGACCGACGTTGCTGGTTAATTAAGACCAGTTAGCTTTGCTAAAATCCGGGTGGCCGCTCGTGAAGACGATTGATCTGAATTGTGAGATCCCCTAGCCTCCTTGAATAGATTCATGTACGCCTACGGCCTTTCTCCTTCTCCTTGAAGGATCTCCGATTACAGAAATGACGATGTGCTGTAGCTCGGTGAGTATATGGCAAGTCAAGCTGCCCGACTCAATTAATTAATCTCATTGTCCCCGTCTAGACCGAGTCCTCCGATCCAATGGACTTCTACCAAAACAAAAGAAAAACTAATGGAGGAAAATCCTAGAGGTACCAATATCAAACTGTGATGTACCTGCCCTCTGCACTTGCAATTAACAATTAAATAATTAAAAAACCGAGAAGTTTGTCCGTTGGCGAATTTGTCCATAACCATGAAGATACCTAGAAGGTAATTCCGTTGACTAATAGTATAAATTTAAAAACCCTTGACCAACTTGATATATGTGCATGTTTCTAGCGGTCTGTCTAATAAATTAACTCGACCCAGGCGCCTACTTGGAGTTCTTAATATGGGACAAAAGCTCAAAGGTTAAGACCAGGTAATCAGTGGCTTTTTTAATCAGCCGTCCCAAGTATACATGAAAGTCCAGCTCACAGGGGTGTGATCATGTTAGTAGTTGGAAACCCCCTAGTTTCAAATTTTCACGCAGCTTGGGTTTTTGTAGACCGAAATGAGCTAAACCATATGTGATCAAGATGTGTATAGAAAATCTTTTGGATTTGTTGAGTTCTTCGTCAAAATAGTTTCTACATAATCGGCTAATTAGAGAAAATTTTGCATAATATATAATATTAATTTACAACTTTGAATTATTAGAGCTTCTTTTGTGATGCTAGCTATTGTTTATTTAAATTTTAGGGTCCTTGACCCAAAGCATCAAAATTGGCCAAAAGTATCACACTTACCCCTGTAACAAATTTTTATTCCCACTTACCCTGTTTAAAGTAAAATCACAGTTTTTCCCTCAACTAAATTAAACAATTACATCTCTCTCTCTCTCTCTCTCCAACGTGGCTAATTGCATCGAGATTAAGGAGGATTCAGATGACGACACCGATTGTGTCGAGATTAAGGAGGATTCGGACAACGATTGCCTGGAAATCAAGAATGATTTGGAGGACGACGACGTCATCACAGAGGTCCGCCGACCGGTGACCCATGGATGGAGGTTTGTGGTCGAGGACGAGGATAGCGACGGGGATTGGGCGAAGTTGGAGTCAACGATTGCTGGCGACATCACCCCTCTCCCGGCGACAATTCAAAACCCAGCAACCGGTGTTATCTTCCTCACTCAGTCGCCGTCGCGGTCAACTACACCTCCAATTCCGAGCACCGCCGCCACGTGAAAAGGACCTCTGAAGCTCTGTCGCCACGCCAGGGTCGTCATCAGACCTCCTAAGCTCCATGCGCTAGTATGGGAGTTCAGTCTGGGCTTTGATCCGGGTAGGGCTCAGACGCCGTCGTTCAGTCTGCTTTTTTTTTTTTTGGGTAAAATTGTTTTTCTGGGTGCACAGAGCATTTTTTTTTTTATAAAACGAGGGTAGAAGGCTCAGAAGGAAAGAAAAAAAGTTATATTAGAGGGCAATATAGGTCTATTAGGGGGCAATACAGGTTTATTAAAGATCTATTGGGGGGCAATAGACGTCTATTGCGGGGCAATAAATGTTTTGAATTTATGTAATCTCCACATTTTTTTTCTTTAATCAAAGTTTTATTTGTCTAAATTTAGGGGGACTAGTTCCCATTTCGGAGACTGAAAGTTCTATTATGGGGCAATAGACGTTTTAAATTGATGTAATCTCCTCATTTTTTTTCTTTAATCAAAGTTTATTTGTCTAAATTTAGGGAGATTAATTAGTTCCCATTCTGGCGACCAAAAGTTCTATTAGGGCCAATGGACGTTAATTGCCCCTCTATTGGGGCAATAAACCTTTCCGGCGACCTATGAGATTTGCAACGACCTCTTTAGGGACATCCGTCGAGGTTTTTAGAGAAGTCTGATAGTGGCGGTCAGAATCCTGTGGCCGGTGATTATGAGTTTAATGAAAATATTTCCATTTATAGATATAAATTTTTTGAAAGGTTTAAATTAAGAATGGTTGTTGAATTTTATATTTTGTAACATGTTTTCAGATTCATTAAAAGAAAAAGAAAAAAGGGTAATTTCTCAAAATCGGAGCCATATATATATATATATATATATATATTTACAGGTGTGAGTATATCAATTCTTATATCTGCTGGAGTGGTTGAGCCATTTGCAATTTTTCTAAACATCCAAGGTTCAAAACTCAAATAAGGATGTTTGGCTTTTTGTTTTTTATATTAAAATCAAGCTTGGGGCCCAAATTGGGCAGTTGGGCCACGAGTCAGAAGTTAAATAACGATGATTTTATTATAAACTAGAGAATAAGAGAGAGAAGAACAGAGAAACAGAATTTAAGATGAGGTAGAAGTGTGTATTTCATTCTCATTAGACCTCTTTATATAGGAGTAGTGTTTACATCATAAGAACATAACTAATGAGTATTTACAGTGGACATCCACATATATATATATATATATATATATATATAATATTTACATCTCTCAACTAATGAGTAAAATCATAGTTTTTCCCTCAACTAAATTAAACAATTACATCTCTCTCTCTCTCTCTCTCTCTCCCCAACGTGGCTAATTGCGTCGAGATTAAGGAGGATTCAGATGATGACACCGATTGTGTCGAGATTAAGGAGGATTCGGACAACGATTGCCTGGAAATCAAGAACGATTTGGAGGACGACGACGTCATCACAGAGGTCCGCCGATGTCACGCCCCGAATTTTGAATACAGTAATTCAAATCCAAAACGCAAAAACACATAGAAAATTTTTCATTTAAAATAAGTAACTAAACAGCTGAGCTTACAAATTAAACTGAATGTAAATTCAACATGTAACCACACTCACCAACTCACTACACAGCGGAAGACTACAAGTATATGCGCCCTTCTACACCCACGTGACGGAAAGTCCACCTCAGCTTCGATAACGATCAGTCGATATTCTAACCTGCACAATAACCCTACACCACAGAAATAGTGCACCGGGAATGAACAAAACAAACCCGGTAAGCTTTTCAGCCCGTATGAGTGAACTCAATTAAAGTGACTCACGTCACACATGCTTATAATTCCTCAATTCGTGAGACAATTAAAGCATTAACATTTAATTCCACGAAACAAGCTTTCACTACCTCAGTCTAACAACATCAATAAGCAATCATCACAACACAAACGTCAAGTGCATAATAATCAATATCATGCTCAATCATTTCAACCCAACTAACACCCACATGCTCTGTCTCTCAATTCATTTTATCTCTTTTCCCACAAACTCCAATTACACAATTAACTCCAAATATCTTAAACACTCTACGTCCCCACAATTTATCAGATCACGAATCATTTGCCTCAACAGCATAACCACAAAATCACACTCACTCCCCTCAACATAAAGCGTCTGCCAAAATCATGACATCTCAACTCATTTCACGATCGCTACGGATCACAACCCACAACCGTACACACAATAAGAATTAAACAAAATCAGTAATCCCTGCATAGAAACGTAGTTCAGGAGATCACATTAAAACAAACAAAAGAAATCATAGTAATCCCTGTATATAATATAGTTAAGGAGATTACATTAAAATTAAACAAAAGAAGGCATAGTAATCCCTGCATAAAATTTAGTTCAGGGAATTATATTAAAACAATCAATAAAATCATAGTAGTCCCTGCATATAACTTAGTTCAGGAGATTACATTAAAACAATCAATTCAGAAACAGTAATCCTTGCATAGAATTTAGTTCAGGTGATTACCAAGAAAACAACAATTCAATAATAGAAATAAATAGAAACATTTACTAACAACATCCATTAATAACGCCAACCACCACACAGCTCATCACACAGGTCATCACATACTATTGTTTCCTCATCTCCAATAGCCTCAAACAATAATGAAATCATTTTCCAATGATTGTTTCTCAACTCAAACCATCACCAAAACCATACCTATTCTTTCAAAACTCAAAGCCAACAAAACCATCTTTTATTTCCAAAACCATACATTTTCCTCAACATCACATTGCACAACAATAGTAAACTACACACTCAATGCCACCAAGATATATATATTTCACGTAAATTTATATATATACGTAATCATCCACTCAGGAATGACCACTAATACCAACTATAGTTCACACGTAGTAAAACCCATAAATTCATTTTTTTATATACTTTAAAACTCATTCCTTAAAAATCATTTTTCAAACATAACAACTAAATGTAGTTAAAGAAATTCCGTTCGTAAATGAACCATGTGAGATTTACTCACCTCTAATCCCGTTGCGTCTTCTTAATAGCTCAAAATATGAATCACAAACCGTCTGCCAAATCAAACCGTCAAACACCTAAACCAGTCCGGTTTGGCCGGAATTTCTCCAGTTTTCCGATGAGTTTCCGTTCAATGTGAAATCGATCGCTTCAGGTCCGGTCCTTCTTGGTGATTGTTCAGAAAGTTGAGGTGTGTTCAACAAGCGAAGAACTTCGAGTTTTGGTGGCCGGAGCTTGGAGAAATCGCAGCTGGTTCGTTTTCGGGCTCGGATCTGTTTCGAGCTCCACCGCCGCGTAGCTGCCCCGATAAGGAAAACGGTGACCACCAGTCGACTCACAGGAATGAGGCGAGTCGATCTGGGCTTGGTTTCACCTCAAAAGATGGCCGGCGCTGTGAGAAAATGGCCGGAGAAGTTATGCTATGTTTTCGGTTTCGGGGGAGAGGAGAGAGAGAGAGAGATTAGGGCGGCTGCCAAAAATGGAAACTGACACTTTTGGAAAATTTCCAAAAATAGTTAGGTATTTATACCCGAAATGGAAACTTTTCCAAACACGATAACTTCTTCATACGAACTCCGATTCTTGCGTTCTACATATGCCCGAACTCGTATCGATGAGCTCTACAACTTTTGTGAAGGAAGTTTCCTCAAATTCAGTATGTACAAAAAGTCAATTTCGCAACCCCCCTAAAATGTGCATTTCGAATAATTGTTCGCCCGAAAATAACTTCACTCCACCCTCGAACCATGAAATCGTATTAACGAACACTTTATTAATTCAAGGAAATTCCAAGACATTAATAACGAATTTCCGGGGTCTTACAGCCGACCGGTGACCCATGGATGGAGGTTTGTGGTCGAGGACGAGGATAGTGACGGGGATTGGGCGAAGTTGGAGCCAACGATTGCCTGCGACATCACCCCTCACCCGGCGACAATTCAAAACCCCGCAATTGGTGTTATCTTCCTCACTCCGTCGCCGTCGCGGTCAACTACACCTCCAATTCTGAGCACCGCTGCCACGTGAAAAGGACCTCTGAAGCTCTGTCGCCACGCCAGGGTTGTCATCAGACCTCCGAAGCTCCATGCACTAGTACGGGAGTTCAGTCTGGGCTTTGATCCGGGTAGGGCTCAGACGCCGTCGTTCAGTCTGCTTTTTTTTTTTTTTGGGTAAAATTGTTTTTCTGGGTGCACAGAGCATTTTTTTTTTTTTTTTTTATAAAACGGGGGTAGCAGACTCAGAAGGAAAGAAAAAAAGTTATATTAGAAGCCAATATAGGTCTATTAGGGGCCAATACAGGTTTATTAAAGATCTATTTGGGAGCAATAGACGTCTATTGCGGGGCAATAAATGTTTTGAATTGGTGTAATCTCCACATTTTTTTTTCTTTAATCAAAGTTTTATTTGTCTAAATTTAGGGGGACTAGTTCCCATTTCGGAGACTGAAAGTTCTATTATGGGGTAATAGACGTCTATTGGGGGGCAATAGGCGTTTTAAATTGATGTAATCTCCTCATTTTTTTTCTTTAAGCAAAGTTTATTTGTCTAAATTTAAGGAGATTAATTAGTTCCCATTCTGGCGACCAAAAGTTCTATTGGGACCAATAGACGTTAATTGCCCCTCTATTGGGGCAATAGACAAGACAACATACCATAAGCCTCTCGCCAATAACACATATATGTAAACACTGTACTTATAGAAAAGTTGTCGCTTGGAGAAGAATGATAATCCTATGTTTCTATAAAGAGACTTGTGTCATAGTGATTTCAATTCACTTTAGTACACCCTCTTGTAATTTTAGGGTTGATAAAGTCCAAGTATATCATCACGTTTACAATATTCTATTTCATTGGAATTGCCTCTTTCCCATTTGGCCAATATTATAGTTTGTCAACACAGCGAAATGTGGTACAGTATACAACCCTTGATGATTTTCAGTAGCGCTACTATAGATGAGATATCATCAAATTTCGATCTTACACATTCATATATGCATGCATTAGCTATAATAAGCTTTGTTGATATCAAGTACTCATTCCTCTTTTAGGAATGTGTTGTCTCTCTAGGACAAATTAATTTGAGAATGTGGATCTTTGTATAACCTCATGAAGAGCATTATAGGGCTTGTATAATCTTCCCTTATAGAGAGCTTGAGATATTGGACTTGGTGGATATATTCCACATAAATTCACGCCGTTACAATAGTGTTTCGTCCCCCTAACGGCGGGAAGACTATCTAATTTGACCATTCACAAAATGTATCAAAAATATTGGATCTATGATATTCATCGGGGGGTGGCGAGCCCAGACCAAATTTTAGGTCAAAAAGATAATGAATTGAGACTTTTTCTCAAAATTAAAATGAGACATGGTGGATAGATATCACACACCAATTCATATCGTTTTTCATGAATGATATTTCTCTCCCCAATGGCTGGAGGATTGTCCTATTATAGTGACAACTTACAACGATGCGATAAATTATAACGTCTTTGTTAGGAAGGTATGCAACTGTTGTTGTATTATACAACAATATAAAGTATGTATGTAGATGTGTGATGTCTGTAGAGCCATAGGTCTAAGACTACTTAGTCAGCGGACTCGAGTCTTGACTATTGGAACAATGGTTCTCAAAGTCGAATATGAAATATAAATCTCAACAATTACATTATATATAAGATACATACAAATATATGTAAAAGATCGCATATAAAAAAAATTGATGTTCATATGTAATAGGAACAAAGATGATAAACATGAAACATATATATCTGTTATGCGATAATGCGATAATATAAGATATCTATGTTATGTATGAAGCGATTCTTTGAGAATGAGAGAAAAACTCATAGATCATTAGCTTTGGTCATTGGCAACTATGTTGCACCATAAGGCTTGCGGATCGTCATTTATTTCAAAGAAGAAGAAGAAAAATAAAAGCAAATGCGTGCTGATAACGTGTTATAAACTAGAGAATAACAGAGAGAGAACAGAGAAACAGAATTTAGGAGGAGGTAGAAGTGTATATTTCATTCTCATTGGACCCCTTTATATAGGAGTAGTGTTTACATCATAAGGACATAACTAATGAGTATTTACAGTGGACAACCACACACACACACACACACACACACACACACACACAAAACGAAAATATCACTGATTGGCTGAAAAAATGAAAATATCACTGATATTTCGGCGATATTTTCGATTTTTAAGACATTGATATAATCATCCATTCATTCTCTCCAAAGACAGACAACGCCGCACTCTACAATTCACAAGGGGAAGAGCTGCTGCCCTTCCACTCCTCCTCTTTAGTTTTTCTTATTTCTTTACTTTTCTTTTAGGCATTTGGAGAACTATTCACACAAAGCTTCAATTAATCCATCAAAGTCCACAAAATTAAAGATTTAGGTATTTGTGGGAGTTGTAATTCAAGGATAGTCATGTTAGCTTTCTAGCTAATTGTGGCTACCCTTGTTTGCTCCTACACTTCTATAGTCTTTTCTCTTTGAGTTTTGTATCTTTGATGTTCATAATGGTGGGTAATTAATAGTTTTATTGTTGGGGTTATCCTACACTTCTATACTCTTTTCTCTTTGAGTTTTGTACCTTTGATGTTCATATTGATGGATAGTGAGTAGTTTTATTGTTGGGAGTTAGGGTTGTGTGCCCTAACTAAAATTTTGT
>JANPXK010000602.1:0-50023 GCA_024704745.1 Rosa lucieae
AAAAAGTCTCTCCGCAAAAAATTTAGGTATGCATATATTTCTCCCTCCCTCTTCAATTGGTTATACATACCTTGTCTCACTAGGCGCAACTGCAGCGCTAGTTGTGCATGTGCCTGACCGACATCCTTGGTCTTCATCAGGTCTGTGTGAGCCATGGCCACGTGAGCCTTCACCGCCGTGTCATCCACATGAAAAGAATTCAGATAAAGTCTGAGAACAATGTTGTTGAACTTTATGTGAGGTTCTATGATCAATTTAGAAGAATAAAAAAAAGATTTTTTTTTTTTAAATACTAGAAGTATATAAAAAGTCTCTCCGCAAAAAACTTAGGTATACATATATTTCTCCCTCCCTCTTCAATTGGTTATACATACCTTGTCTCACTAGGCGCAACTGCAGCGCTAGTTGTGCATGTGCCTGATCAACATCCTTGGTCTTTATCAAGTCTGTGCGAGCCATGGCCACGTGAGCCTTCGCAGCCGTGTCATCCGCATGAAGCGCGGAGGCGCACTCCACCTAGTCGGAGTCACCTCAGAAGTGGAGGAGCTTCGTCGACGTCATAGTTGTACTCGCGGCGTCGTCGGTGAGTCGCTTCATCTGAGTCACGAGCTCAACCTTGTTGCTATCTAGGTAGACGACTTTGATCTTGGCCTCGACCAAGTCGACTCAGTTCGTAACTTGAACACCTCTGGCGGAACTCTGATTTATCTTGACAAAAAAGTTATTATCAAAAATTTCCAAATTTGATTCCAAATTTGAACATTGGTAAAAATAAAATGAAATTCAACAGTCATTCGAAACAAAGTTATGAAGGCTTTAAGAATAAATAAGTTACTTCTCACCATGCCAAAAAAAAAAAGTGATTTGCCACAAATAGTGGGACCAAGAGTAGTCATAGAAAGTAAAAAATTTTAAGTTAATTTAAAATTAATGCATAGTAGCAACTTACCCTCTAATTTTTTTGAAATTAGCAATTGACCTATGAGCTATGACCAAAAAGTTTCCTTCAATTGCATAGTAATTTTTAAATTTTTTATCGATGTCTCCCTTGTTGTAAGTTTTCGATGACTATCCAATTTTGACACAAAACTCATCTCATAGCCTACATCTAAGCTTAATACTAGACTTGGCAAAACACTGTATCATGTCGTGTCGTGTTATGTCCATGCCATGTCGTATATTTGTCTTGGAGCATGATAACAAACTATTAATTTAACATGTAGAGGATGCTAAAACCAAAACCAAAGTATTAAGTTTCATGTTAACCGTTTAAATCCATTAAGACTTGTTAAGAAAATAACTAAATTTTAACTTACGATATCGTATAAACTTAGAACAACATAACAAGCGCACATAAATCTTATACAATCAAGATATCTTTTACTTTTTAAAAGTTGAGATTTCAAGTTGTTGTCGTAAAAACTAAGACAGCTGTTACTATGATTTAGAGAGTTGCGTAAGGGTTTCTAATATATATTAGATAGAGAAACTCAAACTTACAAGAATACCATTTTGTTAATGTTTTTTATTGTGTTAACGGATCAACACTAAACCAAAGCATTAACACAAACGATTTTTGCCTTCAAGTTCACACTTTAATGATGGATGAACCCTGTGTTAGTGAAATTTGGATGATGTGACATTAAATTAACATTTCATTTATTTTACATTATATCAACATTTCATCTATTTTCTTCATGAAATAATGTGTCATTTTCTCAACTTTGATTGCTTTTCAACAGCTTGAATGGATTTTTATAGTAGAAATTCAATTGGAAAAAAAAATAAAATAGTAGAAGAACAAGTAATAAAATGAAAAAAAAAACAAAAAAAGTTAAGAACCGTAGGATAATAGGGTAAAACCCTCCTTATTATCATCCTTTAGGACCAGTCTCTGTGACTCACAATCTCACATGACCAAAGAAAAGAGTCTATTTATGACTCACTGTCTTCTTTCTTCTTATAGTTAAACATCTACTTTGCTTTGTCAAAAACATCAACTGTGTTTTCATGTAAAAAAAAAAAATTGGTTAGTTTTCAAAAACCTTTGCATTGCTCCAATCCCCTAAACTCTAAAAGGACAAAACCCTCTCTCTTTTCTTCTTGTCCTAAGACCCCTCTTTTAGTTTGCTACAAAGTGAAAATCATTTCCCAATTCCCATACTCTGTCTTGGGCAAAATCTACCATGACCAGTGGAATGACCACTAATACCAACTATATACGTAATCATCCACACAGGAATGACCACTAATACCAACTATAGTTCACACGTAGTAAAATCTAAGAAATTCATTTTTTTATTTATACTTTAAAACTCATTTTCTTAAAAACCATTTTCAAACATAACAATTAATTGTGCAATAAGGAAATTCGGTTTGTAAATGAACCATGTGAGATTTATTCACCTCTAAATTCCAGCTGCATCTTCTTATCAGCTCAAAATACGATCCAAAATCGTTCATAAATCAATTCGTCAATCACCTCGCAAGCTTCTGTTTGGCCGGATTATTTCTAGAATCCGGTGATAGATCTGTTCGACATGAAAACTTCCACCACTCGACCCGATCCTTCGTAATGCTTGTTCAGCAGCTCAAGACAAGTTCAACAAGCCAAGAAACTTGAAGAATTGTGGCCGGAGGAGAGAGAGTTTGGCCAGCAAATGGGAAACCCAGAAACGAGCTCGGGAGGGAGGAGAGAGAGAAATTGTCTGGGGCTAGCTTATCATTGTTTCACCATTTCATGGACAATATGAGAAAAAGCACAAGCTTAATTGTATGATTCTTCCAAGGACGTGGTCTTGTTCCTTGTCATAAAGCTGTAGCACTTCCAATTATGCTTTAATCACATAAAATATTAAAGCACTGGTCTTTCTCTTTATGTGATTTTGACGTCTTCCACTACCGCTTAAAACATGGAACACACCACTACTTTGATTAGAAGTGTATGCCACGACTCTTTGTACTGATTCAAGAAAATAAGGCAATTTGATTATACTTTTTAATAAGTGACAATTTGATTATTCCATGCTTTCCTTTTGATACGGCATGCTGCACACGTACATATTTGAAAATTTACGTTACTATGCAATGGAAGGAAATTTCTTTGTCATAGGTCAATTGCTAATTTATAAAAAAAATTGGACGGTAAGTTGAGATTATGCATTATTTTTAAATTAACTTCAAAACTATATTTCATTTTTTACCATTGTTCAAATTTGGAAATTTTATTAGCAACTTTTTTGTCCAAATAAATCAGATTTCTCGGTACTAGTTGACCTTGCACAACCACAACGAGCCTGCACAAAACTTCACTTGAGTTTCAGTCAATATTGAATAAAAAAATAAAATCGACAATCATATCATACTCAAACAAATAATTCCTCTCTTCAAATTGAAATTCCAATACACAAGCTAATATGTTTTTCACTCTCACGTTTAGACTGTGAATATCTCTCGGCTCCCATATGAAAAAAATGTCCATGTTCGGATGGTGAAACATTACATCAACCTTTTACTCAAATATAACAAGAAATTACTTGCTCAACTTTTCAATTGCTTTGGAATGGGTCGGATGGATCTTCACAGTAGAAATCAAGTATCCATTCCTAAGTAAAAAATAGGAGAAGAAACAAGTGATGATCGTAAGAAATTGGGTTAAGATTATGTTAGATTAAGTTTGATTTTTCTTATATAAAGAAAATAGTAGAGTGAGGGAGAGAGAGAAATGGGTTGAAGCCCTGTTATCATCTCTAAGGAGTTGGGGGTTAGTCTTTATGAGTCACATGACCAGCAAACCAGGTCTGAGTCTTCTTTCCATTTATGGCTAAACATCTTACTGTGTTATGATCCCTAAAAAACAAAAGAAAGACCGGCTTTATTCCAAATCCCCTAAACCCCAAAAGGACAAAGTCCTCTCTTTCTCTAAGACCCTCTCTATTATTTGCTAGACTGCAAATCATCTTCCATACTCTGTCTCGTCTTGACACCATGATTGAAGACACAGAAATGGTCATGTTCACCAACTGGTAGAGACCCATTTCGCAAAAATGCCTATTTTCTCAAACCCATTCTCCCTACTTCCTCCATTTATGAAACTGCTTTCAAGGTCCCTCACTGTTTCAGTGTTTCTCCTCCCTCCCACCCCGTTTTGACCCAGAAAAGTTGGAGCTTCAATTCCGTGGATAGCGTTTCGACCACCAAGATTTGCAAAGTTGGTTTCTCCACTTGGCTTCTAATCACCAATTGATAGGGGAAGAAAGCTGGTATTTATGAAGCCATCTTCAATTCCATGTACAAAATCAAAAAGAAAAAAGATTTGGTTTGCGGGTTTGCAGAGAGATGGTCTTCCGAGACCAACACCTTCATGTGAAGCAATAATCACATTGGAGGATGTCATGGTTTTAGGAGGATTTTTGGTTTTGGGAGACTCCATTTTCAATCCTATTGAAAGTAGAGAACTGAAAGCATTACAAGACAAACTTGAGGTTGAGCGAATGGGACTTTACAATCGCAAGGGTGGGTTTAGAGTTGCTTACACATACCTATGGAGTATGGATGAAGAAGTTCATGAAGAATGGGAGTGAACTAGAGCACGAAGCATTCCTTGTGTTCTGGCTGTCCAGGCATGTTTTCCATAATTCTCTCAATGCAGTCAATAAGGCTATTTTCTCCATTGCAATTCGTCTAGCTAGGAGATTCGAGTCGTGCTTGCATCAGCTATTCTTGCTCGCATATATAGAGATTTTATTCTGCTCAAAAGGACAATTGTATCTTCAGATGAATTAAATGCCTAGAATGCTTTTGTAAAACTCATAATCAAGTCACAGTTTTAATTAGTTCAGGTTTGGGCATGGGAACGAGTTCTGGAACTTAGGCCAAAGCCCAAAGTTATATGCTATGGTGAGTGATTGTCTTAATGTTGGAAATATGAGGAGGGTTTTAGACTCAGCAGGTGATGGTTTTAATTCCATGGCCATTAAGAACTGGAATTTTCCTAGAAACTATGTCGAAAAGGAAGAGTGGGTATTGGTTGGTGCAAGGCTTGGATGACGAACTATTGTCTATTGTCATTTGCGATGTGCTTGAGGGTGGCTGAATTAGTTGGATTTGAGACTATACAGAAATACCTTCCACATCGAGTTGCTACGCAATTTGGATTTGATTGAGACCTTCCGTGTTCTGTTTCTGGACACAGCCACAATTATGACAATGCGAAATTGTATATTCCATCCAGGATTTCTGATGCAGATGTTAGCATTAGATACTTGAATTGGTGGAAGGAATCAGTGTCAGGCCTCGAACAGAGACATATGCCACCAAAAAAGAAAGTTAAGAAAGCTGTAGACTTGATATATGATGCCACCATTCCTTTGATTTGTTCTCCAAAAAATTCAGAAGAATTTGTGCATGTTTCAGCAGGAAGGAATGAGGGTGAATATTCCCTTGGTCCTCCAGGATTTCCTCTCTCAAAAGGAATAGAATGGAAGCTGGAGATCCTATGGACGAAGATGAACTAGCTATATCAGAGGCTTTGAAACTTGGGAAGAAGCTTAAAACTATTGAAACTAGAAAATGTACTGACAGTGCGAAGTTATCAAGTCCTGATCAAATCTTTGCATCTTCATTTGCAGATGAAAGTTCTATGAATATTATGAAGTCAAAAATACTGGATAAAGAAGTTGTGTAGAGTAGTGAAGTGGTGACTTGGGGAAGTAAAAGTCAGAGGAAACTTGACAAGGTAATCATGAGTAAGGAAAGAAGTCCAAGTAATGACATGTTGAGCATCGTTGGCAATAATTGTCCTAGCAGGACTTCTTTATCTGATTAACTGGAATGTGGTAGCAGCTTGTGTCATCATTTAAGAAACAGGAATGTGCTAGCAGCAGTTCATTATATAGTAGAGCTATTACTGAAGTTATAGGAGTCATTAATCAGCTTAAAAGATTTCAAGATCTATATGGTCATAAAGAAAAGCATTTTGCTATTTTAAGGACGTACCTATAGGAACTCCGAAAGTTAAAAAGACGAAGGAAAGTGTTTGAGAAAATGCTTCACAAACGAGGCTCAGACACCCCTAAGTGGATAAGAGAAGATAGAGAGTTTGTTCCACAAGGAGGAATGTAATGTATATACCATGCCTTAGTATCTAAATTGCACTTCAATAACCTATTGAAAAATGTTTACTTCTAAAAGGTGGGGTGTCTAGTATAGTGTTTATAATTGGAAAGCCTAGTAAGCCTTGACATACTTGTCAAACTGAAGGTAAGCTACTACTCTCAAGTGGAATATGCTTTTGTAGCCTTATAGTTAATTATTTAAAGATTGGACTAGAGAGAGTATTACATTGATGATAATTCTAATAAAGCCAATCTTTAACGAATTAATTAGCTCGACAAAAACTTAACCTAGTTGATTTGGAGATCCTATGGTCTTGGTGCAATTCGCAAACTAGTTCGGTATGGTTCAATTAGTTGAACACAAATCTAACTCCATTCCTATAATAATGACTATTGTATGCAACCGTGGATAGCGTTTTTATCTCATCTAATGATACAAAGATCTTGTTAACAAGAGAAATGTAACAGAATATTTTTCATCTAATGTCGCTTCTACGAGAATGATATGACTTGGTTCTTTAGAGCTCTTATCAATTCAGGAATAGTTCAGGGATAAAAATGGACACAACCATATAATCCATAATGTATTAGAATAAACGATGTGTGAGACCTATTGTCTCAAGTTATATAAACAGTAAATAGTTCAAGATTATATATTTATCACCAAGTAAATTTGATAGGTTTTCACTATGATAAGTTCAAATTCAAAAGCAAATCTTTCGATGCATCTCTTGTTTACTTGTATGCTCTCACCACACTCCCGACCACCTATATGAAGGAGCACACCTAATTGTTGAACAATTTTAAGTGACTTCATTAATTAAGGGGAGTGAAATTTGCACTCCCCAAATTGCAAACTACACTCCCTTCATAATATTTTAATCCAATAAATCCTGACCAGATGCGACGCACGTGAGTTGCAAAATGAGGGCAAAAAGGACTTTTTCACTCTAAAGATCTCAATCCAATACATTCTCAAAAATAAAAAATAAAAATAAAAAATAAAAATAAAAATCTCAATCCAATCATCATGATTGGATATCATCCCCATTAAAACTTCTCTGACCATGAAATTCAAAGAAACCTATTTATTATGATCTTCTTTATCTTTTAGAATTTGGATTTGGGTTGTGCAGATTAGCCACCTTTCTTGCTCCACCACCACGGCATTCCACGACAATGACAACACAACCACTCCCTCCAATGTTGGTGTTTTCAGCAATCACCCATCAAAGCCAAGCATTTGGCACTATCACTGAAACTACTTCTAGCTAGAGCGATTTCGACGTGGCGAGCACGGTGAGCATAGGGGTGACTCTTACCGCTAGCAATCAATGAGCATATGGCCGAGCACAGTGAGCATAATGCACCACCAGCCCTTCTTCCCAATTGAATCAAACCCTCCAACCCAATCACCATCTTCCTCTCCTCCCCCCACCGCCTCGTCATCGCCGTCTTGGTCTCCGTCACAGCTGCACTTATCGTCACCTCCGCCGCTGCATTTTTACTCTATCGCCAACACCAGAAGCTCAATCCCACTTCGGCCGACAACAAGGCCTCCAGAACTGAAAATCCAATCATCAAATTCTAAAACACCAAGATCCTCTCACTCATTTTCTCAAACACCTTAACTAAATCTCCAACAAACCAAAATTTTCCATGCATCGCAATCAATACATTCCCCAAATTTCACATCCGAAACCAAACCCATCTTCACAACCATCCCATGAACCCCCTGCCCCAAACCCACATCCAAAAGCCCACCATAGGCCTTGATCACACAAGGCATTGTAAAATTATCGGGTTTAAACTCCGCGATGCTTATCAACTTAATAAAGGTACCAATTGCTCAGTGGTGTTAGCTTAGTGGTTAGAGCACCCACTACCTATGTACGAAGTCATGGGTTCCATTCACTATGAGGACAAGAGTGAAACCCTTTGATCCTCTTTAAAAAAAAAAAGAAAAAAAAAATAAAGGTACCAATTGCTTCCTCATAAAGCTTGTTTCTTGAGTACCCACCCGACCGAACCACCAAGAACTTCCTCTACCTCGGCAGATTATCCAATGCTCAAGGAGTTTGTTTAATAGAGAGAGTGAGAGATATGTTGATTTTGAGGAGGAGCTTCATCAAGCGGAGATATTACAGGTGGATCTCGATCCAGCTCAAGTTAGGCTCAAGTCTCCACCTCCAGACGGCTGTTGTTTTGATAAGGAAGGAGGTCGAGATTGTGGGATTAAACTGGGTGTTGTGCTGTCGTGTGAGGATCCCAAAATAGTGAGGAGTTTTATGGGGCGGTGAAATTTGCACAAATTTGCAGGTGCGGCGGAGAGAATGATGAATGTGTAATTGGGTTTTGGATTTGATCTGTTTCAAGGAAGAGATGGTGAATAAGAGAGAAATTTAACGAAGTAAGGGCAAATCAGTCTTTTTTGCCTCATTTAACCAATCACATGCGTCACACATAGTCAAATTGACGGCGTTGTGACTGAAAATGACCGCAGGTACGATGTTGATATGAAAAATTGAGTCTGGGTATTACGTTCATAACTTTGTAAGTTCAGGTATCATATTGTCACTCACCTAATTCTCCAGAAACTGTTGGTGCAAAAAATCTGAAAAAAAAAAAAAATTGATCTTTTTTGTTTTTGGGTCTGTGAGGGAAAAATTATTTAGAATATATAAAAAATGTGGGAAAAAGAATAAGAAAAAGAGAATTAGAGTAATGTTCTGCTTTCATCTTTGAGGGCCACATGACTAGGTCTCTACGACTCAACATCTTCTTTCTTATGAATTTCTCATAGCTAAACCATCTTACTTTCTACCATCCAAACCAAAAACATCCAGAGAAAGGCTTTTAAGATTGGAGGGATGTCAGAGCGTCTCTCTCTAAAATCTAGAGAGAGAAAACAGATTTGAGAAAACCAATCTCCCTCTCCCTTCTCTCTTGCCCGGATCTTGATCCCTCCGGATCTAGATCAAATGCTTGAGAGAGAGTTAGGGGTGGCCTCTCTTTTTCTCAGTTCCTCTGTTCTTCATCTTTTCCCCTTGCTTCTCTCACATCCCTTGCGCACACCCCTTGTGGTGATTTTGCTAGCGTATGTTCAATTCTAGAGGACCTTGTTCCTCCTTTCTTTGTTGATCATCACAAAAAAATTTCACATCCAAAAAACTCCATGATTCCCTTTACCCCTTACCTCACACCAGCTTCCCTGCATCTACCAAAGACTTGCTCCATGAAGGATTTTTGGGCTACCTCTTAAGAGTAAGAATCACTTACCTAGAGGATTAAGGGTGCTCACGCATGGGTGTTTCACCCCCATTCATCATTGGTTTTTTTCTTTGCTATTAGCTTCTGTCCCATTTCGGTGGCTTTGTTTCCTTCATGGTTTGAGTCTCTTTGGTAGAGAAAAGAAAGTCGGTGTGTGGTATTGGTTCCTTTCTCTCATCCCCTTTAACTTTGGTTTTGACTGGATCTTCTTTTTGGGATTTTTCTGGCAACAGTTATTTGGTACTCATCACTTCAATTCAGCACTTCTTGCATCCTCTCGACTTCTAACAACGGCGGCGGTTGTGTTAGTATTGTAGGAGTTGATGTTTTATTTAGTTTTTAGGATTACACTCTTTTGCCATTTCCATGTGGGTTATGATTAAGCTATAATTTTCCTTATTGGGATTATTTGTACTTGGGCCTTGTTTTAGGCAACTCCCATTGGGTTTACTAATCTCCAAAAAAAAAAAAAAAAAACCATCTTACTTTGTTAAGATGCCTCCAAAGAAAAAAACTGAAATACCTAACTTTGTCCAAAACTTTGGCCTTGTTTGCATTGCCTCAATCCCTTAACCCCAACAAAAGGACAAAACCCTCTTTTCATTTTCTCCTAAAACTCTCTTTCTCTTTTTCGCTACAAAGTGAAAATCATCTCCCTTACTCTGCTTGTGCTTAATTTGTGTTGATAGTTTGACATCATGAATCTACGGTTCATACCCTTTTTTTCATTTTATTTTTTTTGTTTTCTGCTATTCTCCTACTCTCTTTTTTCAACGGAATTTCTACTATAATCTGTTAAAACTGTTGAAAAACAATCAAAGTTGAGAAATCGACACATTATTCATGGAAAATATAAAAGAAATGTTGATACACTGCCACATCATCCAAGCATGGCGAAGATTCCAATAATCCTAATTCAATCCAAAAATGTTTATTATTAAAGACTATGCAAGTTTAGGAAAAGGCATAATGGTTTTGTTTGGTTTAGAGATTGCTACGGAGAACTTATTAATTCGATCACCCCCCAAAATTTTTTTTTAAAAAAATTGAATTTAAACAATTGAAATAAGATTTTGGACCTATTGTATTTTATTTATTTTTGGTTACAGGACCTATTGTATTTCGATAATATTGAAAATATGGACAGTCAGTCAGTCACTCCGATAAAACCAAAAAAAAGAATAAAAAAGAAGAAGATATTATCGTTACCCTAATCCCTTTTCTTCTCTGATAAAAAATCTAGGTTGACAATAGTTTGAAAATCTTCTCGTCTTCTCTTCTCCCTCACTATGGCGAAGAGAGAAGAAACGTCACATTCTCATCGCATATACGAGGAACGAGAAGAGAAACTTGTATCTTCAAAAGACGGGAAGCAGTTCAGAAGAGTCGCAAGGTTTCTCAAACCCTGTGCTCCGAATTCGAGCAAAGCAGTGGGACCCTCAAATACTCCATTGTTGTCTGACGTCTTTCCTCAAAGTCTTCAACAATGGCCGTCCACGGTTGTGTTCCCGGGTTGCAAGAAGCCCCAGAAAAAATGGGTGGAGTGGATTGATAGGCTGGCCGGAAAGTACTGTACTATTTGGAACCAAGCTGGGATTTGCGATGCTATTATGAGCTCGAAGTATGAGACTAACTTTAACAAGGATTTGGTGCTGGTTTTGGCCGAGTTTTGGTGCTCGGAGACTAATACATTCGTGTTTGATTGGGGCGAAGCGACGATCACAATGGAGGATGTGATGATTCTTGGTGGGTTTTCGGTTCTGGGTAAGCAGGTGACGAGGCCCATTAATGGGGTGTTGGTGGAAACAGTGGAGGAGATGGAGAAGAAGAAGACGGAGCTGACGAGAACTCCGGCTAAGAAAGCTTATCACTTTAACTGGATGACCCATTTTATGAAGCTTCAGGACTACAAGCATGAACATGTGGCATTCCTGTCTCTGTGGTTGGCAAGGTTTGTATTTCCTTCTCTTCCTGAAGAAAGCTTAGGCAAACATGTGTTTCCCATTGCGGTTCTTTTGTCACAGGGAACTAGAGTTGCTCTGGCTCCTGCAGTTCTTGCAGGGCTTTTCAGAGATTTAAGCTTTTTGAAAAACCAAGCCTTTAAGGGTGAGGAGATAATCTCTGTTTCGAGCCCATTTCAGCTGTTGCAGTTGTGGGCGTTGGAGAGGTTTCAGGGTGTGCTTAATAGTCCACCAAAGAGACTTAACCCCTGTGAGCCTAGGGCGGCTCGGTGGAACAAAGTGAACATTAAGATTAGTCTCCCTGATGTGAGGAGAGAGATTAATTTGGCTAAGAATTTTTGGTGGCGGCCTTATGCTGCTGAACTGACCAATTGGCGACATGGTTCTTACTACCTAGCTGATAAACTGTGCTTTTATGATAAAACTACGGACCAGAATTTGCAGTCTTATGTTGAATGCTTGTGTTGTGCTGAGTTGGTTGGAGTAGAAGATTGTAAGGAGAAGTATTTGCCGCACAGGGTGGCAATGCAGTTTGGAATTGATCAAGACCTTCCTGGGGATCCTACTGCATGCTCAGGGTTGGATGGTAACTCAGACACTACCGATGTTCGTTTTCTTTCTTCCAGGATCGTTTTTTGAGCCGTGTGTAACTGCTAGATACCATATTGGTGGGGACTATATAAGTCTGCTCGCGCAGATGCAATCAAAGATGGTGTCAAAGTGGCTGTAAAAAAGATTAAGGAGAAGAGTCATCATCACTCCGTGGAAGAGAAGAATTTCAAGGCGCATAACGCATCTACAAAAGCTTTATCAAAGTGTGAACTTGAAAAGAACCACTTCTGTGCTGAGCCTGAAGTCTCAAGAAAATCCAATTGTGCTGTCAGGACACAACCATCAGCCACTGCTCAATTTCCCAAGAAGGTCAAGAAAGATTTGTTCTCAAATCATAGTGGTTGTGGCGATATTCCTCTGTTGAAACAAAGGGGACTTGTGGAAAAGAGACCGGCTTGTCTCCATAATGCTTCCACAACCGTGAAATCCACAAACGTTGTTTCCTCACAGTCACGTAACCCAAATGAAAATGTGAAGAAAAGGAAGCTGGCCGCACCAACTGAAGAGTTCCCTGCTAAGAAAAGAAATATTAGTGAGTATAACAAAAATCTTTTGATGGTTGCTACAAAAGGGATGAAGGGTAGTGATATTGCAAATGTCGAAGTAATGTCAGGATAACACATGAGCATCAAGTTAGAGCTAAAGTATCAGACAAAGGTTATGCAAAAGGTGGGAAGAAAGCAATGGCTGAAGGGTCTCTGAAGAAACCCATGGAGGCTGATGGCCGTAAAGTGAAACAATCTGAAAGGTGTGCTGCAAAAGTTGGGAAGAAAGCAATGTCTGAAAGGTTTCTGAAGAAACCCATGGAGGCTGATGGACATAAAGTGAAACAATCCAAAAGGGGCTGTGAAAGAAGTCAAGAGAACAATGGAGAATGCTAGAACTAAAACTCAGAAAGATGGATTACTGATGAGGGTTCAGAAACTGGAGAAACTTTTGGGGATATAGATGTTTAGAAAAAAAAACTAAGGTGTCAATCCGTTAGGTGGATTAATATCTGTATAATTTTTTCTCTCAGTTCACTTAGTATCTTAGAAAGTACTAGTCACTTCAATGGTCTTATGTAATCTGTTTATGACCAGTTTTTGGAGTTGGTACAAGATAGTCTCTTCTAGATCTATCTTAGCGTTTATGCTGCTTGCTACCTGAACCTGTTAGAATGAGGAGCTATTCTTCGACCAATTAGTTGTAATCTTTTGAGGATGAATCAGTGCTTAAATTGAAGCCAAAGTGTTTATGCTTCTGGCTAGTTGAATATTTACAAGGAGAAGCTGTTTGTTAGCCAATTAGTTAATACACTTTTTTATGATGGTATTGATGTGATCACAAATGCTGTCTGGTATGATTTTTATACATTGGTTCATATAGTTGTTGCCAATGTTGTGTTGGATAGCAGGTTCGATTCTCTTTTTAGCAGAGAACAACAGAAGCCAATGAACATGATTGAGCGCCTTTTGCAACTGCTATCATTCACTTGCTGAAATTTCAAAGTTTTATCTTTAATTACGTCAAAGGTGAGCTGACCTTCTCTTTGGATCTTTTCCTAGTGATTTCTTTCTTGCAATGGTTCGGTTTTTAATTTTCTTTTCATCATTTCTTTAGAGGAAGTTCATTAATTCATTTAAGTTCACACCATAGCATTAATTTGTTTTGTTCAATACACGCATAGTGACAAATTCCAATTTTTTTTCTCTGACCTCCGAACCTAATTTAGTCTTTGACCCAAACTAAGGTCTTCATTGTCTTGAGCTAGTAGTTTATGTTATGTTCATTCTTAATCAATGAATCATAGAACACCACAATTACACATAGTTAACTCAATTATCAGTTGCGAATTGCAACGACATGAACAAATAGAAGATATTAACAGTTGCAATGTCAAGGGTTGATATAGTATAGATGGTCGGTGATCATGGGCATTATGTATGCAGATTTTCTTGGAATGTCAACATGTAAATGCATGCATTTGGGTATAAGTCGTAACTGAATCCGGTTCTTCAGTCAATAGTTCTCACTGTAGCTACATATATACCACTTCACCTGCATATATTGGTGTAACAAGATTAGAGTACTGGGGTTAGCCGAGGTTTAGACCTTACAGACATTGACTTTCGTTTTCCCCTGGGGAGAAGCTGCAATTATGCCCCCTCGATGGTTTAATTCTTGGGGAATTTTCAGTTCTTGTAAGGCCTGTTAGTGGAACGAAGGTCACTCTTACAGGTCTTTACAAAGACCCAAGGCTGTTGAAAGAAAGCACTTTGTTGTATAGAGGAAACCTAGTTTTTCAGCTTTTTTTCAATTACCGAAGTTAAGAGCTACAGATATGTTTCAACCGTTGTTATAGAGTTCATCAATTCTGAACCCAGGCAATCCTAGGGCCACCCTTTGGCACAAAGTGTATTCCTGGGGAGTTATTAAGTGGCATGAAAATTATCAGTGTCGTCCTTATGCTGGTGATTTGAGCAATTTGTTCCTTTCATCTTACAACAAAGAAAACCAACTGTGGTTCTATTTATAGAAATCTTAATAATCCAGCATGTGGTTCTAGTTACAGTCTTAGTTACTATATATATATATATATATATATATATATATATATATATATCCAATAATAATCTAGGCTCCTACAGAAGTGATATAGGATCGTGAATTAGTGATAAAGATTCTATGAAAAGAGAGAAGAAACCAATGTCTGAATGGTCTCTCATGGAGCTTATAAAGGCCGATGACTATATAGTGAAATAACCACCAAAAGATCATCAGAGAGAAATTAAGATGACATGGAGATGTTACAGATAGACTCCAGAGAGTTGGATTGGTGATGAGGATTGAGAATCATGCAGGAGAAACTTTTGCGGTTAATTGTTAATGGGAAAAAACAAATTTAGGGAAAACAATCAAAAGAGAAACAATGCCCCATGGTCAGCTTAGCCTCACTCGAGTATGCTACCTGCCTCCCCGACACCTCCTCGGCACAACTACCCTCCGATCAGTAGTGCAACCGCCACACTGCACCTGATCGAGATCTTTTTCTCAAACCACGAGCAAAGCCGGCGACACCGGCACTGTCGGTGAAACCAAATATATCTTCCCTAACAAAGCAGTCACCCAAAGTCAGACTATCCTACCTCGATCTGACCAGATTTAACGAGATTCGTGTCTTACCAGGTCCAAGCCACCGACGATGCAAGCAAGCGCCATAGCCAGGCTAGAGGACCATCGAATCCCACCGGATACACCGAACCTCTCTGTGATAGACCAACCCTAGGGCGCCGCTTTTTTTAGGGCCAGATTGTGTTAATCAATCTTAGACAACATCAATGTAATAACCGCTGTGAATTGATCGATTTAGACAACATTAGAAAAAAACAACCATTCTCTGATTTATAATTTCACAACAGCAATGTAACAACTGTTGTCTGATTCAAAAATTAGGACCAACAGAAGAATTCTTGTTGTCGTCCCAAAGTATCAGACGACGGTTAAAAAATACGCAGTTGTTGGAAGCATGTTGTCTAAAACTATTTTTGGCATAGTGATCATTCAGAGAGAGAGAGAGAGAGAGATTGATTAGAATTTCATAATCCTAGTTCGATTGTAATTATTTTTGAATTATAACGATTTGTTAACAATTATTCGATTGGAATTGTTCTTTTACATCACTACTAGCTATTTGGCCTATGGCCACAGCAGCATTGGGTACCAGCAACCATCTGTGGCCTTTATTAGGTCAATAGGGACGGTTGTCATTGTTTAGTAGCGACAATGCTATTGCTGACCAAAATAAGAGTTTAGCAGCATAATAGGTACACCCTCCGTGCCAAAGAGGGCTTGGGGAACAAGAGAACCACGGACAGATTCAAATTCCGTCGCAATATAGTACTACTCCTCCAAATAGAGACTATACAGCCGTGGCAACACTCATCTATTGTCAGATTGGGGTCCAGGGTTAATGAACAATAAGGCCTTTATTTGGGACTTTTTTTGTTTTGCTCTGAATAAACAATAAAGAATAGAAAACTGTAAACGCAGAGAAGAAACTTTGAAAAAAAAGAGGAAAAAAAACAAAAATTTTATGGAATGGTCCACGTTACTAACGAGAAAACCTCTTCTTTTTTCAAATAAATATTAATATTTTTCTTCTTATCCGTCGCCAAATGGTCTTACTATCAATGAGATATGATCTTTTAATTCTTCTATTCAGTAATTGAACAGATAGAAGTCTCTACCGTCTCTCACACACACACACTCGAATCTCACAGAGACCGACTGAGAGATCTCGAAGTCTTCCTATGGCTCTCTTAGACCAGCATCATGGATGATCCTGGTTCCCGACCTACGCCACTAAAGCTACACACTTGAATCAAGTACTGTTTTCTCTCCCATATCAATTTAGGGCTTTTGAGTTTTATGAAATTTGGGATTTTTAATTCTGTTTCTCATCCACCCATCGCAACTTGGATTTTGCAGAACAATATCTTCTTTCTCGTCTAAGTCAAATAAGATTATCCAAAGGTTTCTTTGATTCTGTTGTTTTCTTACTCTTCAACTTGATAAACAATTGGGCTGAATGTTGATGTAGGTGTTCGATTTAATTTGGTTCAATTTTTTGGGGTTTCACTTTGATTTAGGTTTTGGGACATCTGTGTTTACAGGTTGTTGTTGGGTTGCCTAAAATACACCGGCACTCTCTCTCTCACCTTTATCAGGTATAATCTTTAAGGTTTGTAATTTTCTAGGTTATATTTCGTTTAGATTTGAGTTAGTGGAGGAATTTTGTATGAATTTGATCTGGGGTTTTCTATTTGGAATGAATTGCAAACTAAGCTTGAATGACCGGTTTAGATCGATAGTCTTGGTATGTTATTTCTGATATCCACATCCAGATTAATAGATGACACATTATTTGGAAGTCAAACTACAATGAGGGAGCCTTAAATCCATTCACATTTTTTATGCATTTAGGTCTTCTCTTTTGTCTTGTATGTTTCTCATTCATTTACTTCATTTGATTATAGATTGTAGATATGCAATGTTAGATTGTAGAATCCTTATGGGATTAGCTCTCTAGTGATGGGTACAGGGCTTTATATGTATAGGAAGATGTTAGGTAATTTGAACAAGCAGTATTTATCTGTAGTTGCTAAGTTGAGACTAATTTGTTCTAGTACTTGCTTCTATTTTTGGTGTTTGAACTATAGCAAGAAATTAAAAATTAGTGGTTACAATGTCAAATTAAACTAAAACTTCTAGATTTATGAACTCCATTTGGCTAATGACAGTTGTTGCTCTATGTTCAAGTCGATCAATCAGCAGCTGTCAAGTTGATAGCTGGAAATTGGAATCACTTATAGATCTTTGAAACAAAGACAAGTACTGAGGTTTCCTTTTACTCATCACCTTAATTTGCTTCATTTACTCTGTTACTTGCAATATAAGGGTGTTAGATTAGTTTCAGGTCAGGATTTGGCAATGAAGATGAATCCCAACTGCTAACAGGTTGATATATATCAAGTTATTACTGTATAGCACTTGTCATAGTTTGAAGATTCTCTGATTTGTATACTGATTCAATTTCTTGGTTTCCTTAACTATATTGTTTTAGGTGTTTCTTTGAAGTAATCATTTACAGTGTCTTTTGTTTTGTTTTAGGTTGATAACGAGCCCCTGCGTTTTACTTCCTTTGAAGCTACTGGCTTTTACCGTTTGAGATTCTGAGAGGTATTAACATTTGACTTTGTTTGATTGTCTTCCGTTTGTGGATGTCAACAGTTGCTATCCATTCTTCAATATGTTGATCATATACTCTTTTTTGTAATCATTGCACTTTCTTCCTTTGGCATCTGTTTAAGCTTTGAAGTGTCAATAATTTGGTTGGAGGCAATTCTGAATGTGCAAATCACTGGAACAATCCCAGAAAAGTTTTGGAATTTCTTGATACATTTGATATGATTACAAGAGTTTATATAGGACAACACTGGAGACTCTACAATACATTTTCATAGATTCCTACTACAATACATTCTAATATAATCAATATCTATCATCTTATGATCTTAACTATCGGATAACTAATGTTACATATAAAGCATTTATCCTCTGTTGATGACATTGTTGTATTTTGGCCAAGACCAATTTTATGGCAGACACATCCTATTAATTTGTGTTTCTTGGGTTTTTTTGTAGGATTTTTTTTGGGCAGGAGCACATCAGTCAGAGGAGTTTGTGTAGTCTAGGTTGTATTCAGTAGAACATATCCAGTGAGAAAAAATGTACCCATTAGAATAGAATTTTTTTTATTTTCATTTGTAGGATATTTTTAAGCTTTTAAGTATAGGTATGGATTATGGAATACTATATTGTATTTGGTCACCTATTAATACATTTTTGGCTGTGGTATTTTGAAGCCCTCAATACAAGAGCTGTCAGAAAATGGGACCCATAAATAACAAACCAGATTTCTCAAAACCAGATTCCAGATTGGTGGTAATTTGGCATGTGATGGCAACATTAAATAATATAAATAAAGTACAAGTTACTATTCATTGTCAGAGAGTGCAGAAGTCCTGCGCGTGAATTTTGTTTTGGCAATCGTACCTAAGCTGCGACGGACAGATTTATCAGCGGCCAAATGGGACAAATCTTAAATGGAGTTGGTACAATTAGAGTCGGACATGTTAATGGTGGCCAAAGGCCAATACCCACTGACTTCCGTCCCTAATGAAGTCAATGGGGACCAAATAACGGTGGTGGCCATAGGCCAAATAGCTAGTAGTGCATGTTCGCTTCAGCTAAAGAGATAGATCTCTCTATCTCTATCTCTGAGAAATATGGGGAATCCTTCCAATTGTACATCTTGGGCTTTAACATCTGTGATTATTCTTGGGAGTTAAGGTTGCCGTCCATTGAGTCTTCAGTCACCATCTCATGGAGAAGTTGACACAAAATTTAAGGTAATTTTGTTCTAATTTAGCTTGTATATGATATATATTGACACTAAACTCAATTCCTGACAAGATTATATCATAGTGATTATAAATGATTAATTCCATTAATTCATGCATTATAAACTCAATCTTTTATGGAGTACGATTTTGTGGATTGAGTAGAAAAGAATACTTTGATTTTAGGGTTTTCAATAATAATACTATTCATCCCACAAAGGGGTATATATACAAGAACAAGAGGAGTAGTCTAACCCTAATAGGAAACAATCATTCCTATAATTACATGATAACCTAAATAAATAAGAATAATAATTACATAAGATTTACAGCTATTCTACACTCCCCCTCAAGTTGGTGCATAGATATCTATCATGCCCAACTTGTCAACTGAGCTGTCGAATATCTTCCTGGACACTCCTTTAGTAAGAACATCAGCTAACTGCTCTTCTGAGTTTACAAATGGAAAACGAATAACCTTTCTGTCAAGATTTTCTTTAATAAAATGACAGTCAACCTCCACATGCTTTGTCCTATCATGCTGAACTGGATTATGTGCAATCTCAATTGCAGCTTTATTATCACAATGCAAATCCATAGGTTGTCTAAGCTTGTAACCTAGATCTTTCAGGACATTACGAATCCATAACATTTCACAGACTCCATGTGCCATACCTCGAAATTCAGCTTCTGCACTTGATCTGGCCACAACTTTCTGTTCTTGCTACGCCAAGTGACAAGGTTCCCTCCTACAAAAGTGAAGTACCTAGATGTAGAACGCCTGTCAGTTTTATCACCAGCCCAATCTGCATATGTGTATCCCCCAACTTCCAATTCATCCTTTTTCTCAAACAGTAATCCTTTACCTGGCGCCAACTTCAAATACCTTAAAATCTGAAAAACTGCATCCATATGTTCTTCACTAGGACAATGCATAAACTGACTGACAACACTCACAGCATAAGCAATATCAGGTCTAGTATGTGAAAGATAAATCAACCTTCCTACAAGACATTGATACCTTCCTTTATCAGTTGGAATTTGATCAGGATAAATGGCAAGTCTGTGATTCATCTCAATGGGTGTCTCAATTGGACTGCAGTCCAGCATCCCCGTTTCAGTAAGTAAGTCAAGAGCATACTTCCTCTGTGACAGTTAAATTCCCTTCTTAGACCTCGCAACTTCAATACCCAGAAAATACTTTAGTTGCCCCAGATCCTTCATTTCAAACTCCTTTGACAGATACTTTTGTAACTCATTCATCTCTTTCGGATCATCCCCTGTAACAATCATGTCATCAACATACACAATAAGAGCTGTAATCTTACCATTCTTGCGCTTGATAAACAAGGTAAGGTCAGAATTGCTCTCTCTGTACCCAAAGGCTCTCATGGACTTTGAAAATCTCCCAAACCAGGCTCTTGGAGATTGCTTCAGGCCATACAAAGACTTCTTCAATTTACACACCTTGCCAACTTCACTTGGGTAATTCTTAACACCTGGGGGCACATCCATGTACACTTCTTCCAAATTCCCATTAAGAAACGCATTCTTCACATCAAACTAGTGTAAGGGCCAATCTTTGTTTGCTGCAAGTGAGATTAGAATCCGAACAGTATTGATCTTTGCCACAGGTGCAAAAGTCTCCTCATAATCAATCCCATAACGTTGTGTGTATCCTTTGGCAACCAACCTCGCCTTGTATCTATTAATAGTTCCATCTGCATTAAGCTTCACAGTAAATACCCAACGACACCCTACAGTCTTCTTTCCAACCGGCATAGGTACTAGTTCCCATGTTGCATTCTTTTGAAGAGCTTCCAATTCTTCATTCATCGCCTTTGTCCATTTTGGATCCGTCAATGCATCCTGCACGTTACTAGGAATAGATCGATACAGTAGATAATTGATCAATAACAAGTGCATGTGACCCAGAAATCCTATGGTTAGATATAAAATTAGCTATAGGGTATTTAGCTTTGGCTTTGATATCTGGTTCATATTGTTTCTTAGGAATTCCCTTGGTAACCCTTTGTGATTTCCTAGGTTCGACACTTTCTAACCCAGAAGATTCATTAAAGTTTAGGGGTACCTGAGGAGGATCATTCTGACCGGGATCTTCAGTTGGTGATGCAGAAAGGGGAATATCTTGTGTGTGAGCTTCAGATACGTCTTGATTTTGATTCAAACTATCCAGAAAAGTCGTCTCTTCTGTCTCGGAATTCACAACACTCTGTTCGGCAGTTACATTTTCTGTTTCGGAATGCGCAACATTCTGTTTGGCAGTCGCATTTTCTGTTTCGGAATTCGCAACACTTCGTTCGGCAGTCGCATTGTCTATTTCGGAATTCACAACACTCTGTTCGGCAGTCGCATTTTCTGTTTCCAAATTTCTACCCTCAAATGTATCCTCCAAATTTTCCAAGTCTTCAAAGACATCAAAATCAATAATAGAACGAGGATTCCCTTCACAACCTCTCTCCCCCTGAAGGGAAGACTGAGAAGCTCCCCCTGAGTAATAAGGCTCGGATTCATGAAAAGCAACATCAAGAGAGACATGTAAAGTGCCAGTAAGGGGATCATAACATCGATAACCCTTCTGGAAGTCAGCATAACCAACAAAGATACACTTACGGCACGGGGATCAAGCGTTTTGCGTTGAGGCTTGGGAATATGAACATAGGCTGTGCACCCAAACACCCGGGGCTCCAAATTAGGCATAGAAGGGATGGTCAAAAATGTATGAAGCTTCTGATGAGGATTCTGAAACTCAATCACCCGTGAAGGAGTACGGTTGATAAGATATGATGCTGTAGATTTTACTGCTTCTCCCCAATAGGACCGAGGTACATTCATGCCAAATAAGGAAGCACGAACAACTTCCATCAACTGCCTGTTCTTCCGTTCTGCTAACCCATTCTGTTGAGGAGTATAAGAATTGGAGGTTTGATGACGAATTCCATGTGACCGGCAAAACTCAATCATAGGGCCATTCACAAACTCTCCACCATTGTCAGACTGAAACACTCTGATGGATTGTTGATACTGAGTTGCCACCATTTTGTGAAATTCGATAAACATTCCAAATACATCACACTTATTCTTCAGTAATGACACCCATGTCATGCAAGTGCAATCATCAATAAATGTTACAAAATACCGAGCTCCATAAAGAGAAGGAATCTTTGCAGGACCCCAGACATCAGAGTGAATTTTCATAAAAGGAACAGGACTTTTATTAAGACTTGGTGAATATGAAATACGGTGGCTCTTGGCCAGTTCACAAATGTCACAATGGAAATCCAAATCACTGACAACCGAAAACAAATGAGGTTGCAGCTTCTTAAGATAACTAAAAGATAGATGACCTAAACGGCGATGCCATAACCATACTGCTTCCTTTGCATTCTCTACCCCCATTAATCTGATTAGCTTGCCCCAAAAGATGGTTCTGGTTTTCTCCAGTCTCTGTCAGATCCAGGTAGTATAATTTTCCCCTTCTAACACCATAACCAAGAATCGCCGAGTCAGAATGTCCTGAAACACACAGAAAGATGGATAGAAGGTCACAATACATGCAAGTGCTAAAATAATCTGACCAACAGATAGGAGATTATAAGCTAGTGAGGGAACAACTAGGACAGATTCAAGGGTTAAGGTATCAGATACAACAATAGAACCTTCTTCGATGACTGAAGTTGGAATACCATCAGCAGTAGAGACAATATTTTGAGAGGATCGTCTAAGGTTTTTCATAAGACTAGGGTCATTGGTCATAAGATCAGATGCACCTGTATCAATTATCCATGTATTATTCAAAGTAGCCTTACCCTTCATACCTGACTGCGCTACATTAGCGGAGGCATTGTCGAGATGCTCTTCCTCTGTAGTAGCAATAGCCGCCTTGCCCGGATTCTTTCGCCGTTTCCATGTGAAAGCAGAGTTGTCTTGTTGGGTGGTGTAGTGGTGATGGATGATCGGTGAGGATGACACCATTGTCTTCTCGGGATTTGACTGTTCGCCTTCAATTGCAGGTCCAGCCATTGAGGAATTTGGGGTTCGTTTGTTTTTTTTTTTTTTTCAGGTTTGGTTTTTCTAGGGTTTCAAAAAATTCAGGGATGGCTTGATTTTAATGGTGGTGGTACGCAGCGGTTTGTGGTGTGCTTTGGGATTCAGGATTCAGGATTCAGGATTCAAAGGATGCAGGCAAGTTCAAAGGATTGAACCTGGCTCTGATACCAAGTAGAAAAGAATACTTTGATTTTAGGGTTTTGAATAATAATACTATTCATCCCACAAAGGGGTATATACACAAGAACAAGAGGAGTAGTCTAACCTTAATAGGAAACAATCATTCCTATAATTACATGATAACCTAAATAAATAAGAATCATAATTACATAAGATTTACAGCTATTCTACAGATTGTTTGTTTCTGAAAGTCACTAATAAATGTGAATTTGTTTTTTTTTTTATTGAGATGCTCACTTCACTTTATGGTGGATTTCTCCCGTAGATTGAAGATGAATCTAATCCATATTGTTATCTATCGAGTTACAATAGAATTTTGAGAAAATATGTCTTAGCACGTCAATAGCAATATCTATTTGCTACTGATTGTCACTAACAATCTTTTTTAAGCAATGAAAAATATTCATAGTGTTGTTGAAGATGCAACTATTCATTTTCTACCAAGTGTTAATAGCAATTTTTATTTGTTACTACATATCAAAGTAATCTTCTTTTGCACTAAAAGTTGTTCTTGTTGTGTTAGTGATGATGTAAATATTTAACTGCTATTAACTGTCAATGAAATATCTATTAGTTATTAAAATTCAGTAGTAATATCTATATGCTAATGACGGTTAGTATGATATCTGTTTGATTCTGAGGGTCAGTAACAATATCTAGTTGTTCCTGTTATATATCTGCTACTTATCAAAGTAATTTGCGGTTATTTATAATTGCTAGTTTTGGTACAGATTTCAGTCATTGGAATTGAGTGATATATAAAAGATGAAAAAACTTGATCTCTGCATGTTAATGGGGAAGAAAGCTGATCAGGAAATGTGTAGAAATAAGAAGATAGAACGTACATCGTTAGAATCTCGTGTTCTGTGGTCATATGATATTATTAGTGTTTTCTTAGTCTAATTGAGCTAAATATTTTGTAATATATTATTTTTGTATTGAAAGAAATGAGTTGAAATATAATTCAGCAAAATATTAACAAAATAAATCTTATTTGAAAATGCTTGCTACAGTTTCATTAATTAAGGCTTGAGGGCAGCCGCACCGGCCATTCTTAAAAAAAACTCTTATTTGAAAATGCTATTGAGAAGAAATAGCTTTCCAAGAGTTGTTCTTATTTCTTAATAATTGTTAGCTGAAATTGGTTTAATGTTTCAAAATTGGTAGTGCGTGACAACCAAATTTTGATAATGCGCACCTGAGTTGGTTTGTTAAGTAAGTGGCAATTTGTAATTTTCTATCATTTCAATGTTGAGTGGCAATTCTATAATTTTCTTCAATATTAATGTCTCTTATAGGAGACGCTCAGTTTTGCATGAATAATGGAAGATCATATGGTCTTTTTTTTTTTTTTTTGGAGTTGAAGGAGGTTAGGCTTTTATTGTACGTCGAGTAAAACTCAGTGTACAAGCTGCTCAGCAGCAATTATATCTTGAATGTGTTGAAGGATGTCGACATAGTGTGCCTCTACAAACTAGGGTTTAAGATTGTAATAGGAAAGTGTTATAGGTATTCAATTGTATTCGGTTTCTCTTACCTTTTGTATAACTTGTAACTCCCTATATAAGGGCTCATATTATCAATAATAAACGCACAATTCCATTCTCCTACAACACCTTATCAGCACGAGTTCCAACCCTAGCCGAAAAAAGAAAAAGAAAAAACCTAAAATTGCCGAAAACTCCCTCACCAAGAAAACTGCCGCAAGCTTTGCAGCCTCCTACCAAAAACCCTAGCCTCCCCTACGCCCAGCCCCTTTACCCCTGCAGCCTGCAGCCTCCCTGCCACAAGCCTGCACCCCAATATCGCAGCAGCCCGCCAACCTACCTGCTGCCTAGCACCGTAGCCTTGCCCCTGCAGCCTCCTGCCGAACCTGCTACCCCCTGCAAACTCCTCACCAGCCCGTACACCTGCGCACCCGACCCACTACTGCCCGCGCAGCCTCTGCACATCGACTGCTTGCTGCCTTGCGCTACTGCCCTGCTGCAGAAGCTGCTGCTGCCTACTGCCTGCCGAAGCTGCTGCAAGCCCTCCCGCGCCCTGCCTACCTGCCTGCGTCCCTGCACAACCCGCACTGCTTCCTGCGACCTGCCGCACGCTCCCAGCCTCCAGCCGGCCTCCCTGCAGCCTCCCTGGGTCCTGCGACCTGCCGCACGCGTCCTGCCTCCAGCAGCCCAAGCCGCGAACAGCACGACCTGCAGCCCGCCCTGCAGCCAGCACGCCTAGCATCCCATGCACCTGCAACCCGCCTGCACACCTACCCGAACCTCCTGCTGCTGCCGAAGCTGCACACCTCCTACCAACGAAGAAAGAAAAAAAAAAACAGAAAACAAAAGAAGAAGAAGACCGAAGGAAAAGAAAGAAGAAAAACAAAAGAGGGGACCCGGCCCAAAAAAAAAAAAGGGAGAAAGAAAGAAGAAAAAAAAGGAGAGGAAAGCCCAAAGAACAGACGGCCCAGAAAAAAAAAACACACCTGCTCCAACACGCGCGTGTCCTCAAGCCAAGAACCATCACGTAAGTTTTTGTGAATTAAAGTTGTTGTTTTCATGTATTTTAAATTCCTTTTATTTTCTGCAAATATTGGAATATATGTTGCCAAATGATTTTGATATTTAACAAAGCGGAATTGTGGGGATTCACGCTTAACGAACTATGAGTGTTTGTATAAACTAAGAGTGTTCATAATTAAACGAACTAAGAGTGTTCGTGTGAACTAAGAGCGTTCACAATGCTTGGACTAAGAGCGTCCGTAAGCATCAAATTGTGACCATATTAAAACATCATTGTTTGGTCTAATCCAAAAGAGATTCTTGGAAATTGATTTCTTGGTAGCATAGCTCAGAAATTTTATTGCTTTAGTTTTCGTGGAAGTTTAACTCCGAAACTAATATTTCTTATCTTCTTATTTTCAGGATGTCGAATGAACCTAGACTCGACTTTCCCATGCTTGACTCAACAGGCTCGGATTACCACAGTTGGGTAACCGATGTTGAGAACCATCTCACTTCAAAACGAATATTACCCATAATCCAGGCACCTAACCCGGATCTTGTGTTCGTACGAACACCTACAAAGCATGCTCAAGCAGTTATCTTGATGCGACGCCATATGGACAAGGCACTTAGATTGGAGTATATGTCGATCAAAAATGCAATAGAGCTATGGGTAGCGCTAGAAGAGCGCTTTGGTAATGTCCAAGATTCCCTCCTCCCTGACTTGAAGGTTCAATGGAACAACCTGCGCTTTGCTAATTTCAAGTCTGTTGCTGAATATAATTCAGAAGCTCTTCGCATACAGTCCATGTTGAGGTTTTGTGGACAACCTGTCGCAGAGCAAGAGCTAATTGAGAAAACTCTCTCCACCTTCCCCGTTTCAGCCATTGTGGTATCAAAGCAATACCGTACTGAAGTCAATGTTGGACGGATCACGAGGTTTCATCAACTTATCAATGTTATATCTGTAGCTGAGAAACATGATAACATACTCGTGAGGAATTATAATTCAAGGCCCATTGGAACTAAGAGCGTTCATGAGGCGAATTATAATGCACCCAAAGGAGGGCGCAAAGAGCGGTACCCTAAGAATGGGGGACATAAGGGACGTATGGGCCTATATAACTGCCCGAACCAGGAAGGAAACCGCAAGTTTGGTGTGGATACACGTGGTGGTAATGCCACACGTGGGAGAGGGGGTCGTGGTATCCCTAGCCGTAATGGTGGCTCAATGGGTCGTGGTGGTGGCACCAACCCTCCTAGGGAACGCCCGCAACGTGCACAACGTGCACCTCAATTAAAGGAAGGCAACCACAATGATGAGTGTCATCGATGTGGATCAATTGAGCATTGGTTCAAGCAATGCAAGGCAAGCGAGGAACTAGCTGCAAGATACAGGGCATATAGGGACCTGAGGGAGCAAGAAGTGTACCTTGCAGAAGAAGAAGAAGATGGTGAAGATGTCAATCTCACCATAGAGGACTTCAAAGCTGAAGATGAAGTGCACAAGGATGCAGCAGACTTTGATTAGATTAGTCCTTTTATTTTTCCAAGAACTTTTGTAATGGCAATTTGCCTTAGTCAATAAATGACAATTGTATTAACTCTTTCTTATGTGGCGGACCCAATAAAATGTGATGTCTAGGAAAGTCATTGAGATTATTGGTACTTAAGAGAGCCTTGCTCTACCAACATCTCTCTCTACTTTCCTGGTCATATTTGATTGGAGTTACCAAACGGATAGAGTGACTACAATGTGTCTTACTTTGATTTTTTTTTTTGGCTATTAATAAAGTGTCAATTATTTTACTTAATGTCTTGGACATACCTTAATTTGAACTTTATTATATAAGAGCCAATGGTTTTCATGTGGAAATACATTATGAGAATGAACAGAGTTCCTTTGCATCACCCCTAATGACTACGGACATAAACGAGTATTAGAGAAACATATGTGTCGCTCTAGTAGGTTGTATGCAACCACTATTTGAGTTATTAAATCCAACCATGTCATGAGAGACGACTTATGGGATTCTGACACATATAGGCTTTGACATGATGATCCGTGTATTAAACACTTTACACTGACATCCATTTTCAGAACGAAGAAAAGTAAGAACCAAGAATTGGTTCGAGGAGCTGCACATGCCCCTCATGGCCCCATGATTGTGCAAAGACCGGCCATACATGGCCGGCGCCGCCTACCCCCTGCGTCAAATACATGGCATTGACGCCATAAACTCCTCTCTCTACTTCTCAAGTCTATTGTGACATTGTGGCTTAACCACAACCTTTATTGATTGATTATAAGGCCCATGTTTCGTTCTGTAAAGCCTGTTATTTAGGATTGAGACCATCCTATGCAAAGGAGATTGAGGAAATAATTCCATTCTCACAAAGAATCTAAGGGAATTCTGTGGATTTGATCAACCAACTTGCGGACCGTATAGATGTTTTATGGTGTTAGTTGATACGCAAACACACTGGTCCCGTGTTGTGCCATTATCCACTCATAATGCTGCTTATACTACACTCTTAGCACATAACATATGGCTACGGGCTCACTACCTAGATCATCCCATCCAGTCAATTTGACTTGATAATGCTAGAGAGTTTACATCAAAAATTTTCGATGACTATTGCATATCATTGGGTATTGATATCAAGTATCATATTCCCATGTACACACCCAATTGGTCTCGTGGAAAAGCCACCATTAAAAGACTACGATGGTAGCCCGGACTTGGTAATGCGCACCAATATTTCCGCTTGGGTTATGCAATATCGCATGCAGCTATGCTAATTCGTCTACGACTCATAGCAGCCACTCAACTTTTATTTGCGTTACAGCTAGTGACTGGGTTCGAGTCTAATATCTCGTATTTATGCATATTTGAGTGTGCGGTTCATGTGCCAATTGCGCCGCCACAGCGCATCAACATGAGTCATTGCAACGAATGCATATATATATTGTTGGACATGAGTCTCCAACTATAAGTCCGCTATAAACCCTTGACAGGCGATCTCTATTTCGCTGGATTTGCGAATTGTCACTTTGATGAGACAGTCTTCCGTCGTTAGGGGGAGATTAGAACGTCAATGTTCAACAGGAACGACAGGAATTGTCGTGGTCTGTCCCCACTATGTCTCATCTTGATCCCCTAAAAGTGACGAGATCAACATATACCTGCTGCAAACATGCCTGCAAGGATTGATGTCCCCACAAGAGGACATGGTGCCACCCAGAGAAGATGGGTACTGCACCACTACCATGGATGGTGGTATGGTGACGCCACAAAGGTGGCATAATGGCGTCATAGGCCATGGGTTCCGCTAGAGAGAGTAGGAGACCCATAGGTTGATGGATTCTCGCCCTAAAAGAGAGCGAGTTTGGCACAACTTGATCCATTGATCATTGATACTCAAAATCCGTCTCATGAGAATATTTTGGATTGTGGTTATGTCCAAGAGACATCGTTGGGGGACGCCTCAATGTTAGAACCAATTCCTGAGAATATAGAGATCTCTACGAACTACACTAGTGTACATGAGGACGTGGAATTATTGAGACCAATGACATCGAACCTTACTCCGTTGAAGAATGCCAACGTAGAGAAAATTGGCCTTAGTGATCCAGGTTGAATTGAATTCACTAACGAAGAGGAAGGATTTCAGGCCTGAGATGCCAACACCTCCTAACATAAAACCTATTGACATTAATAGGTCTTCGTTAGATAGCATGATGAGAAAAAGATACGGTAATCTCGCCTTATGGCGCAAGGTTTCTCACAACGCCCTGGAATCGACTACGAGAAGATATATTCTCTCGTAATAGATGTCATTGCACTCCACTACCTTGTCAGTTTGGTAGTTTCCAAATAACTGAACATGCAGCTTACGAATGTGGTCACTACGTATCTCTATGGGGATCTAGATACGGAATATAATGAAGGTTCTTGTGGACTTCATTTACCCAAGTCAAGTGGCTCTAGACCATGGAGCGTATTTGCAACGAGGTTGAAATGCTCACTAAAATGACTACTTGATTGGGAAGGGATATGATGAACTATGCCCATGCGTTTCCATGAAAAGTTCCGGATTTGCAATTGTCGCGGTTTATGTTGATAAACATAATTGGAACCCTTGAGAGTTAAGGGAAACCGCTGAACACCTGAAATCCGAGTTTGAGAGGAATGACCTTGGGAGAACACGGTTTTATCTAAATTCAGAACTTGTATACCATGTCAAGAGAGATTTTTGATAAAGTCAAAGATGCACCATGGTCGTCCGTAGTCTTGGCCCTAAAATGGATCCGTTTCGTCCCAGGGATGATGACGAAGACATGTTAATAGCAGAAGTGCTTACTTATGTACAATAGGTGCATTATTGTACTTAGCACAATACAAGACCGGACACCTCAATTATTATGAACTTGCTGGCTAGATATAGCCCCGCGCCAACGCAACTCCATAAAGACAATCTTTCGATATTTGAGAGGTACGATTGATATGGGCTTGTTCTATCCCTACAGAGAAAAGAGATGACGGAAGTGTGGGATCGGACCCCACAAGGAAAAATGCCACCATCCGTGCTCCTCCTCCCCTCCATCAAAATGACAACAAGCATTTCTAAATATTGAAGTGAACCAAATCAGATCAGAGGATAATGTAGCAAACTTATTTACTAAGTCGTTACCAAAATCCACCTTCGAGAAACATGTGAAGAGCATCGGATTGAGACAGTTATCCGAACTCCCATGATTGTAGCAATCAGGGGGAGATATTGACATCAGGGGGAGGCATGATGTCTACATGTTCGATCTCGAAGAGTGAAGGACGTGTTGTGCTCTTTTTGTCCTTCGACCATGGTTATTTTTGTCCCACAGGGTTTTTGTTACCTGGCAAGGTTTTTAACGAGGCAACGATCAAAGCGCCATCACCAAGTTTGAGAGGCATAAGGGGGAGTGTTGAAGGATGTCGACATAGTGTGCCTCTACAAACTAGGGTTTAGGATTGTAATAGGAAAGTGTTATAGGTATTCAATTGTATTCGGATTCTCTTACCTTTTGTATACTTTGTAACACCCTATATAAGGGTTCCTATTATAAATAATAAACACACAATTCCATTCTCCTACAACAGAATGAAAGTAGGAATAGAAGAAAGAAAAAAATCTTGTTCAGTATCAGAAGCATGAGCAGCCACAAGGTGTGCTGCAATGTTGGCCTCCCTTCATACATGAAGGACCCTTGAACACGGAATAAGTTCCATGTCGTCAGCAATGTCATCATACACTCTTCCTAGTAAAGAAGTGTTCCGATCCCTTCGAGACACGTTCTGCTGCAGGACCAAACAATCTGTTTCAAAAATAATGGGCTGCATCTTGTTTTCCAAAACAAAGTCCACTGCTGCCTTACAAGCTAAGAGTTTGACATGCTCAGCAGATTGCACATGAGAAACAATCATACCAGCTACTTGTATGAATCTACCTTCAGAATCACGGATTAGGAATCCCACTGCTGCTTTCCCAGTAGTTCTATTAAAAGCCCCATCAAAGTTCAATTTCAACCAACCTATGGGAGGAGGTTGCCAACGAATAACTCTCCCTGTATGAGTACCACCCTGCAATTTGGAATTATGGAAAACATAACTACTCAGTCGCGTAGAACAGAGGATTGCAACATCTATGGCTGAAGCTGCTCTCTTCTCCCAGACATGAGCGTTTCTTTTTTTCCAGATACCCCATATAAAAAAGAGAAGTTGAGCAAATACATTACTTGTAAGCTTCTCAGAGCAAAAATGTATCCAATTCAACGCTTCCATTTGATCCGAAGTAACTTCAAAACAACACCTCCTTATGCCATCATTAGTTCTGAGCACCGCCCTAGAGAAGGGACAATTACGACATAATTGAATAATCGTTTCTGGTTCAGAATTACACAAACACACACACCTGAGAGTCCAATGCTACATTTTTAGAAGCTAGGTGGTCCGTTGTAGGCAAAATGTTATGACAAATCTTCCAAGCAGTCATTTTAGCTAAGCTTGGCATCTTGGCCTGCCAAATCTTTTTCCAAAACCGTTGATTAGCCACCACAACAGGAGATAACTGTGAAGCAGTCTTGGTAAATGCAGAGCGATAAGCAGATTTAATCATAAACATACCTTGCTTTTCCAATTGCCTTGTTAACCGATCCTCATGGGTTCGACGACTCAAAGGGATTGAAAGAATAGCCTCAACATCTTCAGGAAGAAAGACAGTCCAGATTTTATTTTCATTCCAAGATTTTGGAGTAGTAATAAGCTCCTTCACTAAAGTTGGACATTCAGCTCGCCTTAATATACCTTGAGGTCTACGAGTAGGAGGATTGGGAATCCAAGCATCATCCCAAACTGAAACCTTTTGACCATCACCAATCTGCCAAAAAGAACCTGACTGAATAAATTCACTAAAGATCATATCGTCTTTAATTAGCTAGGCTTCCTTTGCGCCTGGATATTGGAATGAGACAATTTACCTTATTGGTAAATAGCTCTTCTTTTATTTTGGTTGATGAAAATTTAGACTTTAGAGTGTGAGAATTTATGGACAAGGCGGAGCGACAAAACTCAAACTCTCCTCTACAGGGTCTTTGTGTTGGAGGTTTATTAATTTTTTTTTTTCCAGACTTTTCCTTCTTCTCTTGACACACTAAACCACAAAGGAACAACTTCCCTCAGAGATTTGATTCTCCATTGAAGTTGCCGATCTCAATCCTTATCCTCTAGTTTCTTGATGGTACCTATGACATGACCCGTCTTGTGAACTACACGAAGATGGGCAGAGATCAACGTCTTCCATATGCAATAATTGTCAGGCCCGCTCAACTTTGCTCCTCCAAAAGTACCCGAGGAGGAATCTGGGTTTTAAACAGAAACTTCTACCTTCTGGATACCTGCACCGTTGGTACTCTCTGTTGCTGTTTGCTCTAAGAGGGGCATGTTTTGGCCTGTCATGGTGGAAGAAGAACATAATCGCGGTAGAATTAAGCAATGTTTTAAAACGCTGAGGCGTAGGCCGAGGCATTTTTCGGTGAGCCTCAAGAAAGCGTGCGCCTTGAGGCGTAAGGCGTAAGCCTTACATATAAAAGACCTATATTGATGTAATTATTACTCTTATATATATACCACATTAAGAGTAGCCAAAAGAACATTATTAATTGTCATTCACTCATAATAAATAAAGTACTAGAACCATATGATTCAACAAAATCACCAACATAAAATGAAATCAAAGATCTGAAGTTCAAAGACCAAAGATAAAGAACAATTGTTGAAATATGGTACTGGTATTATTGTTGAGAAGAATAAAAACATCAGTAACCTCTATGACTGAGTCTACAATAATTCCTGGGCCTATACTTGCATGCCAACATCAGAAGACCATGATCCTGGAGCCAAAGCTAGTGTACTGGGTACTGGCAAGCTTTCAACTTCTGAACCAAAACTAGTGTACAGAGTACAGACTACCAAAGGATTTGCTTCAAATTAATCTCTAAATTATGCGTAATTGTCTTCTACACTACCTAAAGCAACCCATTCATAACAACAGTAGAAGTTTGTTAACACAAAAAGAGTAATTCGCTAACCAGTTACGTGAACAAAAACATTTAAATCAAACATAACCAGTCTCTAAAGCAGTCTCTGGCAATTGCTCCAAACATAACCAGTCAAATTTTGCAAATTTCCTATGAAATTAAAGATTGGAACCCATATCATCTCGATGCCCACCCATCAACAAATGATGCCCAAAAGTAAGACATTTACTCAGACCCAGATACATATATGATTGTCTAGATGGGAACAACTCAAACCCAGATCAATATAGCCTTGGTTCAAACACTATTTTCAAGATTTATAATGGAATCAATTGGAATCATACCTTCAAATGGTCTGCTGCGAATTGAACTCCAATACCTTCAAATGGCTTGCTGCGAATCGAGCTCCAATACCTTCAAACTGACTGCTACGAATTGAAATCGGACTCCTAACTCAAACTCTGGGTTAGGGATCGAATTTGCTACCTTTTGGAAGAGAGAGGGGTGAAATCCGCTCTCCAACACCTTGAGTCGCGACCTCTCTAGGCTTTAAACCCAATCTGTTCCAAAACGACGTCATTTTTCATTTTTTCCTGGGCGTATGCCTTTAGCGCCTTGGGCATTGTTTTTCACGCCTTGGAGGACGCCTCAGCAGCCTCGTCGCCTAACCATTGAAACACACTCAGTTTCAGGCCAGATTTTCGCTTTTTGAGCCTCAGGCGCGCTTTTTAATTCATTGGAATTAAGACACATAAGGGTCTTCAACTAGTCGAGAGAGATGATTTGACTAGTAAAAATATTAGAGTTTTTCCAAATAGAATAAGTTGATAGCAAATATTTAGAAACCTTCTGACAAATTACTGAAAAGTGATAGGAACATAAACAATCATCTTGAATAGGAGGAAAGACCAATGAAAAAACAAAGAGACAAAGTCCTCTAGGATCTTTGCTCTGATAACAAGTCAAATATTGAGATAGAGAAGAGAAATATTTGTGAGAGAATTTTCTGATGTATTATTCACACTTGTCTTAAGGATATATATACAACCCTAAACTACTATACACAACCAAATGTATTACAAGATAGTACAATCGAATATAGGAAACGTATTCCTATAAGATAACTACAAAATTGTTGAAGGATATTGACACTTAGTGTGCCTAGTCAAAGTAGGATAAGTTCTATAGCTGTAATAGGAGAGGTTTCCTACTCCAAGTTAGATAAGGAATCCTTGTACTCTTAGATTATGCACTTTGTAATCCCTATATATAGGGCTCCTATTCTCTATAATGAAATACACTTCTCTCATCAATCTCTCTCAATACCATATACTTAAACACGTTATCAGCACGACTCTAACCAAAAACAGAAAACCAAAACTCATTCACAAAGCAGCCCCTAGCCCGAGCTAGCCGAGCCTTCGCTGCAGCCCGAGCGCCCGTGTGCTTGCAACCTTGCACAGCAGCCCCTGCTGCCCCCTTCCTGCAGCCCTGCGTTCCAGCCTGCTGCCACCGAAGCATCCCTGCTGCGCAAACAAGCCAACGCACACCCACTGCATCTTTTTCCCGTTCCTGTGCACATCCGTCTTCTTGCAAGCCTCGAAACGTCTAGTTCGGAAGCTCAGATCGAAAAACTTTCTTCATCAAAGTTGTTCGTCTCTGTCTCTTCCATCTAACCTCCGAATTTCAGCCTTATCGGAGTCATATTGAGATCTGTACACCAATCGAGGTACAAGCTGTTCAGAACAGAATCTGCTCCGAATTTTCACCAAGTAAGTATTCAAGAGTAAGTTTTGAAGTTCCTATAATTCAAATATTTCTTCTTTTCTCGGGGACTTGAAAACCTCCCTTCTTCTACATCCCACCTTTCTTATAACGTGGGTTCGATTCTTGAAAAGCGGAATCGTGGGGATTCACGCAATTAACGAACTAAGAGCGTTCGTAAGACTTCGGACTAAGAGCGTCCGTAAGCATCGATTTAACGAACTAAGAGCGTTCGTATGCTACGGACTAAGAGCGTTCGTGAGCATCTATTTTGACCATTCAAACATCATTGTTTCGGTCTAATCCAATTATTCTTGGAAATCGATTTCTTGGTAGCATAGCTCGGAAATCTTATTTATATTAGTTTTCGTGGAAGCATTGACTCCGAAACTAACTTGTTCTTGTTTCATCTTTCAGGATGTCAAACATGAACAAACTCGATTTTGTTCCATTGGATTATGCAGGCAAAAGGTACTTAATTTGGGTCACTGATCGAGATCCACCTTATTGCCCGTGATTTATTGCATACAATCCAAGAGCTTTGTCCTATGAAACAGCTCCAGACCCTCAACTGAGAAAGATAATTCCAAGGCACTTGCCTTCATGAAACGTCACATGGATAGTGACCTACAGTTTGAGTTCATAAATGAGGAAGCGCCATAAAGCTTTGGCATGTGCTTCGCGAACGATATGGCAATGTTCGTGACTCCATACTTCCGAATACAGAAGCAGAATGGAAAGATCTTCGCTTCTCTAAATTTGACACTGTCATGCAATTTTATTCGGAAGCTCTCAGCATCAGAGTAATGATGCGTCTCTGTGGAAAGATGATCACAGAAGACCAGTTGATTGAGAAAACCCTCAATACCTTCCCCGTCTGTGCTATGAGGTCCTCTGACTTATTCCGGACTCATGTAAATGCAAGACGGATCACAAGTTTCCAACAGCTTATTGAAGCTATGGCCACTGCTGAAAGACATGGCAATGAACTTGTGCAAAGAAGATTTGATAGGCTTCAAGATAGCTATCAAGAGCATCGTCCTATGGCTAGAGAAAGTCGCCATCGACGTCATGATCCATACGATCGAAATGCTCAAGAAGGTAATCGCTCAAGCCGACAATCTCACGACCGTAGGAGGCGTGATTTTGAAGGAAATAGGGTTGGAAACCATGGAGCCAACGTTGGCCATGGGCACCACTTTCCAACGCCACCAGTCCTAGGGACTATGCATATTGCGCCAATGCGCCTCAATCAAGGGAGAATCCTCTTTATGGTGTCTATTTCTGATATGGAACGTCTGATCAATGGACCTGAATATGCAATGTACCTACGGAGGTAGTCGCATCATGGTGATCAAGACTTCGAGTTCACAAAGACTTTAAATCTGGCGATGAAGACAAAATGCCGCAGATTTTTTTATAGTCTTTTATTTTTCCAAGAATTATGTAATGGCTATTATGCCTTAAATCAATAAAATGACTTATTGTATTAACTCTTTCCCTCTAGGCGTACTCAAGAGTACTTGTGATGTCTAGGCAAGGTTTGATCTGAGAGAACGGTTTTAAAAGTGAGCAACGCTCCACCAAAATCTCGCCTTACCTTACCTGGTCACAACTAAATTGAAATTACCGAAGGATTGAGTGACTACGATTTGTCTACGGTTTGATTTTTATTGGATTAGATTTTGGTCAAGAAACTTTGATGTAATCATTGGCTATTATTAATAAAGTATCGATTATTTTATCTCATGTCATGGACATACTTCTCGAACTTTTACTTACAAGATGTAAGAGCCAATGGTTTTCATGGAAACGCATTGTGAGAATGGACAAGAGTTCCTTTGCATCACCTCTAATGACTACGGACATAACGAGTATTAGAGAAACTTATGTGTCGCTCTAGTGGGTTGTATGCAACCACTATTCGAGTAATTGAATCCAACCATGTCATGAGAGATGATTTATGGGATTCCGACACATATAGGCTTTGGCACGACCGTTTGGGACACCCAGGTCGTGACATGATGATCCGTATATTAAAGACTTCACACGGACATCCCTTTTTCAGAACGAAAAGAAGTAAAACTCGAAATTTGGATCAAGGAGGAGCACCTGCGCCTCACGGCGCCTTCCCCCTTCAAGTCCGGCCACCACTAGCCGGCGCCGCCATCCCCCTGCGGCTCCAGGGTGGCTTTGACGCCACCTCTGCTCCCCTGACTCCAATTTTGCTTCTAAAGTCAAATGTGACTTCATGGCTCAACCAAAATCCTCATTGGTTATTTCTAAAGCCCATATTCGTTCTGCAAAGCCTGCTCTTTAGCAAAGTTAGGATCGAGACCATCCTATGCAAAGGACACCAAAGAAAATATACCATTCTTGCAAAGAATCCAAGGTGATATTTGTGGACCTATTCAACCATCATGCGGACCATTTCGATATTTTATGGTATTGGTTGATGCATCGACACGCTGGTCACATGTCATGTTATTGTCCACAAGGAACGCTGCATTTGCTAAACTCCTAGCACAAATAATTAAGTTAAGGGCTCACCACCCTGATCATCCTATTAAGTCTATAAGATTAGACAATGCTGGAGAGTTTACATCAAAGTTTTTGATGATTATTGCATGTCCATTGGGATTGATGTTGAACATCCTGTTCCTCATGTTCATACCCAAAATGGTCTCGCAGAAGCCACCATTAAACGACTACAAATGGTTGCTCGAGCATTGGTGATGCGCACCAATCTCCCTATTTCTGCTTGGGGCTATGCAATATTGCATGCAGCTGTGCTTATTCGTCTGAGGCCTACTGCCACTCAACCCTTTTCTGCGTCCCAGATGGTGACTGGGTATGAGCCCAATGTCTCACACTTACGCATATTTGGGTGCGCAGTTTATGTGCCAATTGCGCCTCCACAGCGCACCAAAATGGGTCCTCAACGACGATTAGGCGTTTACGTTGGTTATGATTCTCCAACGATTATCCGCTACATAGAACCCTTGACAGGCGATCTCTTTACCGCAAGATTTGCGGATTGTCACTTCGATGAGACAGTCTTCCCATCGTTAGGGGGAGATAAGAACATCAATGTTCAACAGGAACGACCGGAATTGTCGTGGTCTGTCCCCACTCTGTCTCATCTTGATCCCCGAACCGCACAGTCCGAAATTGAAGTGCGGAGAATTCTCGATCTTCAGAACGTAGCAGAATCGATGCCTGATGCGTTTTCTGATATCGCTAAAGTGACGAGATCACACATACCTGCTGCAAACGTGCCTGCAAGGATTGATGTCCCTAAAAGTAGAGGACATGACGCCAACTCAAGAATGCATGAGCATGGCGCCAACGTCCCATCTCTCAATGATGGTGACGTTATGGCTAGGCCCACGGCTCCTGCCAGGAAGCGCGGGAGGCCCATAGGTTCGATGGATTCTCGCCCAAGAAAGAAAGCGAGTTTGGCACAGAATAATCCATTAATCATCGATATAAATAATCCATCTCATGAGAATATTCCGGATTATGGTTATGTCCAAGAGACATCATTGGGGGACGCTCCAATGTCAGAACCAACTCCAGAGAATAGAGAGATCTCCATAAATTACACTAGTGTACATGAGATGATGGATAGAAATTCTATGGCGATTGATGATGCATTTGCATATCATATTGCGAAAGGGATTATAGAATATGATGATATCGAACCTCGCTCTGTTGAAGAATGTCAACGAAGAGCAGATTGGCCTAAATGGAAAGATGCGATCCAGGTTGAATTGGATTCACTAACAAAGAGACAGGTATTTGGGCCTGTAACGCAGACACCCCCAAGTGTAAAGCCTGTTGGCCATAAATGGGTCTTTGTTAGAAAGCGTAATGAGAAAAATGAGGTGGTAAGATATAAAGCCCGCCTTGTGGCGCAAGGTTTCTCACAACGCCCTGGAATCGACTACGAGGAGACATATTCTCCCGTAATGGACGTTATAACGTTCCGCTACCTTGTCAGTTTGGTAGTTTCCGAAAAACTTGACATGCAGCTTATGGATGTGGTTACAGCATATCTCTATGGGGATCTAGATTCAGAGATATATATGAAGGTTCCAGATGGACTTCAATTACCCAAATCAAGTGGCTCTAAACCACGGAGCGCGTTTTCAATAAGATTAAAACGCTCACTATATGGATTAAAACAATCTGGACGGATGTGGTATAACCGTCTAAGTGACTACTTGATTGGGAAGGGATATATTAACAATGAAATATGCCCATGCGTGTTCATTAAAAGAACAAGTTCCGGATTTGCAATCGTAGCAGTTTATGTCGATGACATGAACCTAATTGGAACTCTAGATGAGTTAAAGGAAACTGCTAATACTTGAAATCCGAATTTGAGATGAAAGATCTTGGGAAACACGGTTTTGTCTCGGTTTAGAACTCGAGCACCGTAGTGATGGGATTTTGATCCATCAGTCTGCATATACTCAGAAAATTCTAAGGCGCTTTAATGAAGATAAAGCAAAGCCTGTGAGTACTCCCATGATCGGTCGTAGTCTTGAGCCCGGAAAAGATCCGTTTCGTCCAAAGGATGAGGACGAAGAAGCATTAGAGGCCGAAGTGCCCTATTTAAGTGCAATAGGCGCATTATTGTACTTAGCTCAATGCACAAGACCGGATATCTCATTCGCAGTGAACTTGTTAGCTCGACATAGCTCTGCGCCAACACGCCGCCATTGGATTGTGATAAAGACAATCTTTCGATACCCAGGAGGTACGATTGATATGGGCCTATTTTATCCCTACAGAGAGAAAGGAATGACGGAATGGGATCGGACCCCATTAGGCATGAAGCCGCCGTCCACCACAACATAGTGGCCGGCCATGTTGCTGCCAACGCCGCCACCCCATCAAGGGTGGCCGGCCTCACCCTATCCCCCCTCCATCAAAACGACAATGATGTCTTGATGGGTTTTGCTGATGCAGGGTACCTCTCTGACCCTCACAAAGGTCGCTCCCAAACAGGTTATGTCTTTACCATGGGAAGCACGCGATATCTTGGAGGTCTACAAAACAGACCCTTGTTGCTACTTCCTCGAATCATGCAGAGATACATGAAGCCGTACGTGAATGTATATGGCTAAGGTCTGTAATTCGACACATTCAAGGAAGTTGTGGTTTGAAGTCTACCACAGATCAACCTACATGCATTTATGAGGATAATGCAGCTTGTATTGAACAAATGAAGTTAGGTTTCGTCAAGGGCGACAACACCAAGCATATATCGCCTAAGTTCTTTTATAATCAGCAACAACAATCACTTCTAAAGATTAAAGTGAATCAAATCCGATCAGAGGATAATGTAGCGGACTTATTCACTAAGTCGTTACCTAAATCCACCTTCGAGAAACATGTGAAGAGTATCGGATTAAGAAGGTTATCCGAACTCCCATGATTGTAGCAATCAGGGGGAGATTTCGACATCAGGGGGAGTTACTCAGTCTCGAAGGATCAAGGACGTGTTGCACTCTTTTCTCCTCCTCGAGTTCATTTTTATCCCACAGGGTTTTTCACTTGAGCAAGGTTTTTAACGAGGCAACGGATGAAGCGTCACCACCAAGTTTGAGCGGCACAAGGGGGAGTGTTGAAGGATATTGACACTTAGTGTGCCTAGTCAAACTAGGATAAGTTCTATAGCTGTAATAGGAGAGGTTTCCTACTCCAAGTTAGATAAGGAATCCTTGTACTCTTAGATTATGCACTTTGTAATCCCTATATATAGGGCTCCTATTCTCTATAATGAAATACACTTCTCTCATCAATCTCTCTCAATACCAATATACTTAAACAAAAATACATATATTCCTCCTGATCATTTTAATAATGACTTACAAGTCAAGACTCCCAACTGGCCGGTATAGGCTGGAAGTTGGGGATCCTATGGACAACGATGACCTAACTAAGTAACTATATCAGAGGTTTTTGAAAATTAGGAAGAAGCTTAAAACTGTTGGAAATAGAAAGGGTAATGACGGTGAGAAGTTTTCAGGTCATGATCAAATCTTGGCATCTTCACTTGTAGATGAAAATTTTGTCAATACTGTGGAGTTAGAAACATTGGAGAAATAAGTCGTAGATTTGACTTGGGGAGATAAGGGTTAAAGGAAACTGAACAGAGTGATGAGGAGTAAGGTGAGAAGACCAAGTAATGACATGGTGAGCATTATTGGCAATGAAAGCCCTAGCATTTCCTCTTTATTTGAGAAACCGGAATGCGGTAGCAGCAGCTCATTGTTTGAGAAGCGAGAATGTACTAGTACCAGCTCTTCATTTGATGAGGAACTGGAATGTGCTAACAGATTGAAAAGGTGGTTCAGAACTTGTAAGAAGTTAGTGAAACAATGCTTTCTCTGAATTGACATTCCAAATCGTACTTTCTCTTGAATTGGTTAGTGAAGCCATGAAGGTTTCTTTCTTTATAAATGCAAGGAAAAGGAAGGGCGAGAGTTGGACTCTGCCAATATCAGAAAGTCTATATATCGTTTAGACACATTTTGTGGATCTTAATGCAATTTGAAAGATCTTTGTAGCAATTTAACCTCTTGATCAAACACTTCGACCCACTTATGTAGATTGATTTTACCTTGCAATCATATTAACATAGGAACTATGTGATTTCTCTACACAAGAAGTTTCTTTTCCTTAACGTGATGCATGTTGTCTAACTTTGCCCTTGAAAACAGAACCATGAATCTTGAAAGCTCATAACAAAGCTGTCAACCTATGTATAGTTTTCAGAGATTATGTTTTCTCCAATATCTCTGATAATACTGATGTTGAGTGTTCATTTGATTTCAGTTCCTCGCATCGTTCTGTGGGGACAAGAAATGAACAGAATACCATCCCGTACATCCAATGTGTACTACTGAAACTTGGCCCGACTTAGCTTATAGTCAAGTTTGATCTGTAAACCTCTTTTAATTGTCAAATCAAAAGATCAACATACCAATTTTAAAACAAGGAGCAAAAGACTTGAAGTCAGATCATCACACTAACAATGACGAAGTATTCAACTTTTAGGCTACAATTTTGCCGTGCAATTTGAGCAACTCTTCTAGAATACCAAAAACCACATAAATATTCCACATAAAAAAAATAGAAACTGAAAGACCAAAGGAAAAAACTAGTTCAACCAGATTTCGATCGAAAAGAACAAAAAGAGAGATCACGCCAAAAACAAATTTAAAAAAATTAAAAAAAAAAATCAGAGAGAGGGAGATCACGTAGAGAGAGAAAAATCTCTCCAATAAAAGCAGCAGTAGAAGAGAATACAGTTGGCAAGACGCAAATAACAATCTGGTACAATAACAATGTCTAGATAGGAGTTTTCATAACAGGGGACACAATAGTACAGTGTTCTGAAACACCGGATAAAGTCCTTATGCAAGGGATAACATAGTTCGAAAATGTTCACCTGGTCAGTTATTGACTAAGAAAATAATGCTCAACCACCATTTGATGTAAATCCAATGGCAGAGAGAATTATTATTAAGTTGAGGTGTTTTGTTTTCCACCCTTGAATGTAAATCTAAGGGTTATTGAGCATAAATTCTTTGGTCAGCAACTGACCAGGTGAACACTACTGTAACATAGTTTATCGTAGAGTTGACCAATGAAAAGGAGTACACATGCGACACTACAGACCTCTTGCTTCAACACTGTTATGAATCCAAGCATTGGTCCCAGGTTTGAGTTGGAGTTCTATTGTTAGAATGGATACGCACCGTTTTAATTAGTCAAGTGACGTCGTTTTGTTGGTAGGTTATTGTGCACGTGTTTTGCTACTGCTTTATATATCCATTTGTAATGTTGTTGAGAGGCATGAATGAAAATCTGCATTTCTATTTTCTTAGTTTTCTCTAGAATTTCTCTTTGCTTCATTTCACTACTATGGCATACCATGGCTATGATCCCGGGGATCATATCAAACACCTTACGGTTATTCGAATTGTCATACCTTCTGGGTCAGGATTATTTGGGCATTTTGAATTCTAGTGAGAAGTTGGTTCCTCATAAATACTACAAGACTTCATAATGGCACGTCCTACCCAGCCCCTATCAGAATGGCCACCCAACGCATGACATCCTCTACAAACTATTGCATAGCCACTGCCAACAGTTGTCGTCTTTGGGTTCGGGATGCGATCCAGGTACGGGCAATCAAATGTCCAGTGTTCCTTGTCCTTCAAGCAAACATCACAAACGTCAAATTCTTCTTCCTCGTCTTCATCCTCTTCTTCTTCTTCTTCTTCTTCTTCTTCTTCTTCTTCTTCCTTTGCTGATTCTTCTTCTTGTTCTACAAGAAATTAGTAAACAACAATTTAAATACATGTATAAAGTACAAAGAAAAACAATACAAATACTCCGGGAACAGATCTCTGTTCCCAGCATAACAGGTAAGCTAGAAAAACATATTAGCAAAGAAGAGGCCCTTTTACTTTTCAAAATCTTATTCAAAAACTGCAAACAGAAAGCCGCTACTTCAAGTTCATGCTTATTAATGGTAAAGTTATTACCGGTTTTCCTATGATTTCTAGCAATTTCCAAATAGCAATTTCCTATGAATTCTAGCAAAGTTATTACCAGTTTGTAGGGGATGTCATGTGTTGGGTGGCCATTCTGATAGGTCCTGGGTTGGACGTGCTATTTTGAAGTCTTGTAGTATTTGTGAGGAACCAGCTTCTCACTGGAATTCAGAATGCCCAAAAAACCCTGACCCGATAAAGAGATGACATTCGAATAACTTTAAGGTGTTGATGGAAGAGATCTATAGTGTCACATGAGCACTCCTTTTCATTAGCCAGCTTTAAGATAAACAATGTTATCCCTTGCATAAGAATTTTATCCGGTGTTTGAGAACACAGTATTATTGTGCCCCCCGTTATGAAAACGCTTATCTACACATTGTTATGTTGTACACCATAGAAGTGGTTCCTTAGATAAGAACCTTACGTCTTGCCAACTGTACTCTTCTACTGCTGCTTTTATTGAGGTGAATCCTCTTGGTGTTCGAAATGCCATCCTTGGAGGCTTGGACTTCATGCTCCGAGTTTTTGGGGTCAAAATTTGACGGGAGAGAAAAAACAGTGGGAAAGCTCGAAAGGAGGTTCATCAATGGAGGAATTAGGGACAATGGGTTTAGGAAAGTAGGCTTTTTTATGAAATGGGTGTCCACTAGTTGGTGAAACCATGAGCATTTCTTTCACTTCAATCATGGTCTCAGGATTATTCATGATTCTTAGTTTCCTACTCCCTAGCAAATACCAGAGTATTGCAATGGAGGGAAGGGTGGTGGCCGGGTTTCTTTGTGCAGTGGTCCTCTTCCTTTTGAGGAGAATTGACATCTCGTGCGAAATCCGCTATGGAGGGACTAATATCGCCTAATCCTCCATTCAATTTTTAGATAGTTTGCTAACTGTTAATCTCCCATCTAGATGAAGAATTACTAAATTTTTTGTAATTTGCATCTGCAATTCACCATACAAATGCTTTTGCATCTGCTTTCGATATGAAAATTTCACAAAACTTGAATCAAAGGCATGTTTCTAACTTTCTGAAAAAAATTATGATGGATGGTGGATTACACATGCCATTTCAAATATCTCCTAATCAAATTTATTGAACATCATATCTGAATAACAAACCTGTAGATGCGGTTGTCCCGTGATCAATTTGATGGATATGTCTTTCTATTGTCATACTTAGCAGTTACAACATTTTAGTACCTCTTGGAAACCTAGATTAAATAACCATTAGTGATTAATGCATCACACATATAGATTTACCTATGCAGCAGGTGAACACACAAATTGCAAATGTAAACTGCTAACATGGTGTCCCATTAGCTTTTTAATCCAAGCTAGAAGTAACAAACGAAACACTAGGATCTCCTCATACCGTCTTATTTCTCTTTTACAGACAACAAAAATTGTCTCGACTTTTATCTCGAAGACTCTGAAATACAGGGTTTAGACTGCCAAATGCAAGAGAGTTTAGACTCCTAACTCAGAGAAAGCACCATTTGATTTAACTTTCAATGAGTCAACTCTTCCCAAAAGTATTTTCTTTCAACACCTGAACCACCTTTTCCAGCCTGTAAACCTTAGCTTTAAGCTCTGAAACTCGTTTTTCAAATGAAGTGCTGCTGCTGCCATCTTCCCGTTTCTTGAATAAGGATCTGCTTCTTGCCTTACTTCTCATTACATTTTTCATTTTCCTCTTACCCTTACCTCCCCAGATCAAAGCTTTAATGAATGGAACCTCTTCCTCCAATCTTTCAGACGTCTTAGTATTAACAAAAGTACCTTCATCTGCAATTGAAGGGCTGATGCTAGCACATTCCAGTTTTACAAATAAAGAGCCGCTGCTAGTACATTCTTGTTTCACAAATAATGAACTGCTGCTAGCACATTCCCGTTTCTTACATAAAGACATGCTGCCACCACATTCCGGTTTACCAGATAAAGAGGTGCTGCTAGGACATTTATTGCCAACGATGCTCACCATGTCATTACTTAGAGTTCTTTCCTGACTCATGATTACCTTGTCCAGTTTCCAATGACCTTTACTTCCCCAAGTCACCGCTTCACTACTCAACACAACTTCTTTTTCCAGTATTTTTGACTTCATAATATTCATAGAACTTTCATCTGCAGATGAAGATGCACAGATTTGATTGGGACTTGACAACTTCGCACTGTCAGTATATTTTCCAGTTTCAACAATTTTAAGCTTCTTCTTAAGTTTCAAAGCCTCTGATATAGTTAGATCATCTTCGTCTATAGGATCTCCAGCTTCCATTCTATTCCTTTTGAGAGAAAATCCTGGAGGACAAAAAGAATATTCACCTTCATTCCGTCCTGCAGAAACCTGCACAAGTTCTTCTGAATTCTTTGGAGAACAAATACAAGGACTGGAAGCATCATATATCAAGTCTACAGCTCTCTTAACTTTCTTTTTCAATGGAATATGTCTCTGTTCGAGGCCTGACACAGATTCCTTCCACCAATTTAAGTATCTAATGCTAACATCTGCCTCAGAAAGCCTGGATGGAATGTACAATTTCGTGTTGTCATAATTTTGGCTGTGTCCAGAAACAGAACACGGAAGGTCTTGATCAAATCCAAATTGCCTAGCTACTCTATGTGGAAGGTAGTGCTGTATAGTATCAAATCCAACTAACTCAGCCACCCTCAAGCACATGGCAAATGACAATAGTTCATCATCCAAGCCTGCAGCAACCAACACCCACTCTTCCTTTTCAACATAGTATTTAGGAAAATTCCAGTTCTTAATGGCCATGGCATAAGGGCGCCACATGAAACCTTCACCTGCTGAGTCTAAAACCCTCCTCATATCTCCAACATTCAGACAGTCTACTTTATCCCATCGAGCCAATCTCGGCTCACCATAGCATATAACTTTGGGCTTTGGCCTAAGTTCCAGAAATCGTTCCCATGCCCAAACCTGAACTAATTGAAACTGTGACTTGATTATGAGTTCTAGTACAAAAGCATTCTTGACATTTAATTCATTTGAAGATACAATTGTCCTTTTGAGCAGACTCAAATCTCTATAAATGTGAGCAAGAATAGCTGGTGCAAGCGCAACTCGAATCCCCCTAGCTAGACGAATTGCAATGGAGAAAACAGCCTTATTGACTGCATTGTGAGTACTATGGAAAACATACCTGGACAGCCAGAACACAAGGAATGCTTCGTGCTCTAATTCACTTCCACTCTTCATGAACTTCTTCATCCATAGTTGTGTGTAAGCAACTCTAACCCCACCCTCGCGACTGTAAAGTCCAATTCGCTCTTCCTCAAGTTTGTCTTCTATTTCTTTCAGTTCTCTGCTTTCAATAGGACTTAAAATGGAGTATCCCAAAACAGAAAAGCCTCCCAAAACCATAACATCCTCCAATGTGATAGTTGCTTCACCCCATGGAAAGATGAAGGTGTTGGTCTCACAACACCATTTCTCTGCAAACCCACAAACCAAATCCTTTTTCCTTTTGATTTGGTACGTGGAACTGAAGATGGCTTCAAAGATACCAGCTTTCTTCCATGTAGATTGGTGCTTAGAAGCCAAGTGGAGAAACCAACTCTGCAAATCTTGGTGGTCGTAACGCCATCCACGGAATTGAAGGTTCAACTTTTTTGGGTCAAAACGGGGTGCGAGGGAGGAAAGACAGTGAGGGAGATTGAAAGGAGGTTCATAAATGGAGGAATTAGGGAGAATGGGTTTGAGAAAATAGCCATTTTTGCAAATGGGTCTCCACCAGTTGGTGAAACCATGACCATTTCTTTCTCTTCAATCATGGTGTCAAGACGAGACAGAGTATGGGAGATGATTGTTGCTCTGTAGCAACTAACATAGAGGGGTTTTAGAGAGAGAAAGGATTTTGTCGTTTTGGAATTTGGAGTACAGGGGATTTGAATAGAGCCTTCGTTTTTTGTTTTTGAGGGATCATAACACAGTAAGATGTTTAGCTGTAAGAGGAAAGAAGCAGTTGAGAGACCTGGTCTGCTGGTCATGTGACTCATAAAGACTCCTCAGGAATGATAACAGGGCTTCACCCCATTTCCATTTCTCTATTCCTCCAACTCCCCCCCCCCCCCCCCCCCCCCCCGGGCGGTTTTTTTCTTATTTGGGAAAAACCAGAACCTTTAATCTACCATAATCCTACCCAATTTCTTACCCTCAAAAATCTCTTATTTTTTTAGGAAAAAAAATCACAAATAGTATATGAGCTTTGAATGATTTTACACTTTGGTGTATCAACTTTCAAAACTATCAGATTGGTGTATCAACTTTGCATCTCGTCTATCACTTTGATGTATGCCGTTAATTCCTCCATTAAGTATGGTCATGTGGTCTGTCATGTGTCATTTTTCTGGAGTATCTTTGTCTGAATGGAGTTTTTTGCTATATTGCAGACACAAAGTTTGTTTTTTTTTTCCTTCTTAAACCTTGTTGATTTCTGTTACTGAACAAAGCCTTGAATGCAATCACAAAATTGAATAGCTAGCTAAAACCACAACACATCGATACAAACACACTCAAAAGACCAAAGAAAAACATAAACACCAAAGCAAAAATCAAGAGAGGCTATCTCTAGACCAAGAGAGCCGGTGTGCAAAACAATCGAGATCAAGAGAGTAAGTAAACCCTAATCATAATCATCATATATAGAGAAGCTGTTGCCATTTTCCAGAGAGAATATTTCTGAGATTAATTACTCCTTCAAAATGAGAGATGCAAAATCACTTACCATTAGTACATGCATGGTTGCTCTCCATCAATCCTGAAATACTTATAATAATTCGCCATCATCACTCCACCTATATGTAAGATGCGTAAATCGAATCTCAATGCGGTACACCCTAGTTTTCTCATAATCTCATAGAACAAATTGCAAGAGAGAAATTTTTGAATAAGATTATCAAAAGTAAAGGGCATCTTCTTTGGTAATATGTTTTTCTAGGTTACCTGTTATTTTAGGAACGGAGATTTGTTGCCAGAGAATTTGTATTGTTTTTCTTTATACATGTATCTAAATTGTTGTTTACTAATTTCTTGTAGAACAAGAAGAAGAATTAGCAAAGGATGAAAAAGAAAAAGAAGAGGAAGAAGAGGATGAAGACGAGGAAGAAGAATTTAACATCTGTGATGTTTGCTTGAAGGACAAGGAACACTGGACATTGGAATATTGGATTGCCCGTACTTGGAACGTATCCCAAACCCAACGATGGCAACTGTTGGCGTTGGCTATGCAATAATTTGTAGAAGATGTCATGTGTTGGGTGGCCATTCTGATAGGGGCTGGGTAGGACGTGCCATTATGAAGTCTTGTAGTATTTATGAGGAACCAACTTCTCACTAGAATTCAAAATGCCCAAATAATCCTGACCCTAGAAAGTATGATGATTCGAATGACTTTAAGGTGTTGATGCAAGAGATCTATAGTGTCATATGAGTACTCATTTTCGTTAAGCAGTTCTAAGATAGACTATGTTATGCCTTAAATAAGAATTTTATCTCTACCACCAGTGCAAACAGAGCTAAAGTTTTGTTCAAATTTTGCGCTAATATATTGTCGTCCTCCTCATAATAGGGTCTTGTCCTTTGGGGTTTAGGGAATTTGAAATGAAGCCCGTCATTTTTTTTGTTTTTGAGGGATCTGTTTAGCTATAAGAGGAAAGAAGATGTTGAGAGACCTGGTCTGCTGGTCATGTGACTGATAAAGACTGACCCCCCAACACCTCAAGGATGATAACAGGTATTTTATTTTATTTTTTTAAATTAAAAGAAAATCAAACCTTTAATGTAGCATAATCTTAACATAATTCTCTACCTTCACCCGTCACCACTTTTTCTTTTTATTATTATTATTTTTTTTTATGCACTTGTTCTTTTCTCCTACTTTTTATTTGGGAATGGATACTTGATTTCTACTATGAAAAGCCATCCAACCCATCCGAAGCAATTAAACTGTTTAGAAAGTAACTTTTTGTTATCTCATTATGCAAGTAATAAAAAGTTGATATAATGTTACACCATCCGAACATGGACATTTTTTCATATGGGAGCCAGGAGATGTTACATTCCAAAATATGAGAGTGAAACATATATTAGCTTGTGTATTGGAATTTGAATTTGGAGGGAGGAATATGAGATTTTATTTTCTGTTTAATATTGACTGAAACGCAGGTGAAGTTTTGTATAGACTGAGATAACACCTTTTTGAGTCACTTATTTTTAAATTAGCTTAAAAAATTTATTTTCTACAACTTCTCTTGGTCCCACTATTTGTGGCCAGTCACTTTTTTTTTTGTCATGATGAAAGCCAATTTTTTATTCAACAACCTTAAAAAATGACTTCATTATTCATAACTTGGTTGCGGTAATGAAGGCATTTAAAATCGTTCAATAAATAAGTGACTTCGCACCGTGACAAAAAAAAAAAAAAGTGACTTGCCACAAA
>JANPXK010000603.1:0-37017 GCA_024704745.1 Rosa lucieae
TAGTACCAAAAGGAAGAAGGTGGTGATTCGGGACTTCAAAGCGATCCTGTGGACAAGTTGGCTGACAAAACAGAATACCTGGCAGGTAGTTTGAGCGAAGCATTGATTACCCTGTAGCTAAGTAGCACCGATACGGGTACGAGTATCCGGATACGATACGATGCGATACGTGGATACGACAAATCTTAAATGTTCTAGGATACGGGTACGAGAAGAATACGTCGATTAAATATTTTTTTAATTAATTATATATATATATAATTATAAAAGAACCGTTGCGGCATTGCTTTGCTGCCTCCCATCCATAGCCTCATTGTTTTCATCTATCGGAGCTTCTCCTCTAGGACCAATTCTTTACTCATGGATACGCCCACTGTTTTCATCCATAACCCCACTGTTTTCATCTATAAGAGCTTCTCCTCTATCACTCTTGTTCCTTGACAACACAATTCTTTACTCAACCAATTCAATTTTCGATTATATTGAAAATTGAATGAACTGCGCATCTATAAGGGCCTGTAGTGTTTTCTCTTCCAACTGCGCATCTATTTTCAATAGAGTTTTACTAAGATGGACGCAACAATTCATTAATTTTGCAAATAAATGAGATTCATAATCTTAAGGTTAGATTATTACATTGTAGCTGCAATTCCAAAAATCCAAATCCTAAAAAAAAAAAAAAACAGAAGTTTCTCTAGCAACTTATCTATGAAACCAAACTAATAGTATTATTGTATAGAGATTTGAGAACTTTTGTGCGTAGTCTAGCTTTGCTAGAATATCCATCTTAGTATGGAGTTACAATAGAATAGCAAACATATGGATTAATATTTATTCATCAGACAGGTAATTGTTTTAATTTTATTTTTTATTCACCAGTCTTAGTCCCTAATCATTCTCACAACTTGGCAGAGAAGAAGCCATGAACATTTTAATAGCTAAATGTAACAACTAATGTAAAATCATATGCAAACCTTGAAGCTTTCAAAACATGTTTGCTTCTTTGATGGACAAAGAAAATGATTGATCATGGAGAATAGTATGATCGCTTTCAAAGTGAAGGGTCTGCTCTGACTTGATCTGAGTTTTTTCCTTTTACTTATTTTGACTCAATTTGTGCGTCTAATTTGAACAGTTCACTCTTTACAGTATAATACTGGAATATGTGACAGAGAGGCTGAGAGAGGGAGGCATGCCTGTAGATACTGTTGGTAAATATAATGGTCTAATTGCTATATTTATAAGAAAATCAAGAAACATTTATGCAGATAAATCTAACCAAAATAAAACCGATAAAAGTTAGAAAAACCTTAAACAATTTGGTCGAGTCTAGAACTTGGTTCTATGTCCTTAAGACGAAATTGCCTCCTCATCGGTGCTTCAAGGTTTTAATGGCAAACGTCTCCCAGGATACAACGACCTTCTTCTTGTGGTAGTAGCACTCCAAACCTCAAGAACAGCGAACTTAGATTGTGTATGAACTCTCTCTTTAAAAGACTCAATTGGTTTTCATGACACTAGGAAAACTCATATGTAAAGGAAAAAGAGGAAAATGAATTCAAGAAGTTATTTTCAGAATATGGTGTAGCAAGTGTTTTATAGATGTAAAGTGACTTTTGAAGGAGAGATGACTTTTCACTAAAAGTTATCTTTTGTGAACAGCCATGACTTCTCATTGCATAGTCATTTACATTTATTCAACTTCACACCTTTTCACTAATTATTCATCCACAAATTATGGAAAATAAAATATTTAATATTAAATTTTCCAACAATCCCCCACATGGATGAAATAATTAGTTAGAAAAGAAAATTTCAAAAGACGACGCGCGCAGACATATGAGAGAGTTCGGTTGAAATGATATCGCATCGGGATAAGTAGCTTTTGGCTTTGAACTTTCCTTAGTGAAATACCATCGGATTTACTAGCTAATTAGTGAACGTGATGTCTTGAACTATTCAGCCATTTATGTAAACCAAGACAATAGTATTCACACAATATCTTTTCATACACATCTAGTTCTACGGTTGTGTCCTTCCGGCCATGGACAACACCCGGTATTCATGAGTGCTCTAGAGAATCCAGCCTTCAAAATTCTCATAGAAACGGCCTCATTTCACACTCATATAGGTGGCTTCCTATGAAAAGTATCTTTCTATACCCCACTTGAAAAATCAAGCTATAGGAACCATTAAAAGCAAAGCTTATCCTAACTCCTTTATGCATTGTTTCATCATCATAGGACATGGGAAAGAGATTTATCTCCACAATGCTACTCCAAAGTCATCCACCATTTAGTTGTCCCTTTGAACCTAGATCTTGGGATCTCCAATCAACTAGGTTGGGTATCCATGATGGCGACTTTATGTTTTAGGCTTATATCCCATTCCTTTCAATGATCAACTTACTCTCTAGTCAAACTTCGATTCAAATAATCGGGCCCACTTGTTTGATTATAAGTTCATTCCAAATCAAATTCAATATATGAAAACTAATTCCATTCGAGAGTAGTTGTTATCAAGTCAAGTCTTCGATTCACCAATTAGTCGAGACTTGCTACTTTTGTTGGCTAAGATTCATTTAGCCACACGCCCCCACATTTCTAGGTAATTTGTAGGAAAGTTATTAACTTTTCCAAAGCATGTGAGAAAATACGGTGAGATCACCCTCGTGAGCCATGCTCAGGGGCTCTTCTCATCTTTTTAATCTCTCTACATACAAAGAGATTCAATGCATATAAAGGTAATCATGTCAAGCCTTATTAAAGCATGATATTACAAATATATATGAAACTTGACCAACTGATTCAGAGTTTCAACATTAATTAATAATGGACCAAGATATATCTAGTGGAGGAAAGGCTAACTGATGCAACTTTTCAAAATTGCATACACAATTAAACACACCTTTTCAATTATATATCTCGTAGTCAAATTGATTAACCCAATTTTGAAATTGACTTGTGTGTGTGTAACTGCAACTGCATTCAGATTTAGACCGTACATACTTCAGTCTTATGAACTTTCATTTGCAAATGCACTAGTCGTATGATTCAAGTTTGCAGAAAACTCATGTTACACGCAAATGAGTAAATACCAGAATTTGGATGAGTATGTTTGTATACCTTTATGACATGCAACTGCAATTCATTAAGTTGTACGTGCAATTATGTATAATCATTTACTTGTGTGCTTTCTCATCAGACAATCAAAGATCACATGTAATGCACTTAAGACATATATTGCACCAATTCATGACGAAAAAGAAAAGGTTAGAATGCAGGAGTTATATATATACTGCAAATATATAACCGGCCTCTATATGTGCAAGACATGTAGTTATCATAAACCAGTTTAACACATCACTTCACATTGCAACAGGCAATGTAGTTGCTGCGGTGGGTATATATATATATATATATAGACACACACACACCAATTACTGGGTGAACCCTCACGCTACCTTGAAGAAGCATGCAGTTCGGTGTTGGGAGACGGCGTCGCAGAATGAGACGCGACCCCATCCAAACCAGATAAGGAATAAAAGGAGCAAAAAGAAGAAAGATCAATCATGTATTAAAGAGACAGTTATGATAAACTGACAGTAAATGGTTTCAGTTTAAAATCTAAACAACGCGACTTTTGGATTACCCAGTCAAAACCAGAGGTGGCATCCATTGATTCCATTCGCTTCTATGTTCAGACAGATGCACGCATTCACGTACTATAATTGATCAAGGATTGCAGCAACTCATACATTTGGTTTTTAATTAATTATTAAATATTCAAGCAATCAACCATCAGGTCATGCAACCATGCATGAAACATTGAATCAAGTAGGCATTCTCTGATCTACTTAATTAACCACATGTATTATAGATCTAATTTAGCACAAATCATATATACTCCGTCTCGTGCATACCTTTTTGTTCTAACGTTTTAGACGAACATGATCAGGAGATCTACTACAATCAAACTCATAAGAAAGGTTGGATCAAACTTTAAACATAGCAATTAAACCAAACTAACAACATAATTTCGTCTTAAGATTGTTGGTAAATATAATGGTCTAATTGCTATATTTATAAGAAAATCAAGAAACATTTATGCAGATAAATCTAACCAAAATAAAACTGATAAAAGTTAGAAAAACCTTAAACAATTTGGTCGAGTCTAGAACTTGGTTCTATGTCCTTAAGACGAAATTGCCTCCTCATCGGTGCTTCAAGGTTTTAATGGCAAACGTCTCCCAGGATGCAACGACCTTCTTCTTGTGATAGTAGCACTCCAAACCTCAAGAACAGCGAACTTAGATTGTGTATGAACTCTCTCCTTCAAAAGTCACTTTACATCTATAAAACACTTGCTACACCATATTCTGAAAATAACTTCTTGAATTCATTTTCCTCTTTTTCCTTTACATATGAGTTTTCCTAGTGTCATGAAAACCAATTGAGTCTTTTAAAGAGAGAGTCATACACAATCTAAGTTCGCTGTTCTTGAGGTTTGGAGTGCTACTACCACAAGAAGAAGGTCGTTGTATCCTGGGAGACGTTTGCCATTAAAACCTTGAAGCACCGATGAGGAGGCAATTTCGTCTTAAGGACATAGAACCAAGTTCTAGACTCGACCAAATTGTTTAAGGTTTTTCTAACTTTTATCGGTTTTATTTTGGTTAGATTTATTTGCATAAATGTTTCTTGATTTTCTTATAAATATAGCAATTAGACCATTATATTTACCAACAGATACAAGTCTGAAAGCATGGGGTTCTATTGTTCCACCATCCTGTAGATACAAGTCTGAAAGCAGACCAGGTAAATAGCTTCTTTTCGACTACTTGACCTTCATTGCAATCATATGTTTTTATAATTTTCATTATATTTCAATTTGAAGCTTTTACTAATGAAACAATCGAGCTACTACTTTGTAATAGAGTCGTGACACGTAATATCATTGCTTCAAATAGGAACAATCTGGATAAACTCAAGTAATAATTCTCAAGAGTAGAGGAGGAAAATCGGAAAGCTCAAGATCAGTTAAAGTGGATGAAGGCGCAGTTCAGGCATCTAGAAGAAGCACATGAGAAGCTCTGAGACCAGTTCAAGAAAAGTAAGAAGGAATGGGAGAGACAGAGGTTTTCATTGCTTGATGAGATTTGTTTGTTCAACACAAACTTGGAGTCTCAAACCAGAATTTTGATGATCTTCAAAAGCGGCTGCAAATGTGCAACCAAGCTCTGGCCCGTGCAGCTCAGTTTTACAATGTTGTGTGATATGAATTCATCATTTTTTTGCCTGAATGTGTTTTTCGTATGATACAATTACCGTATGGTCGTTAGTAAATGATCTTGATGAAAAGTCAAAAGTGATACGAACAGGCAAAAAAAAAAAACAAGAAATGAAAGGTAAAGTGAAGTCTTCATACCTATACTGTTATATTTCTAAGCTTTGATAATAAATTCTTTTGTATTTACCTATTGTCTTTATAGTTATTCTCTATTTAGTTTTGCAGAAACTCTGTACCTACAACATGTAAATGCAACTTCAAATGCAGAGAAGAATGCTTCTTCCCTCAATTCATCTACGCTCAGCTAAATTATAGACACTATTAACACATAATAAAATACAAAATTTCATAGGTTTGCTCAATGTTCATATATAGCAACTGTTGGTTGCAATCTTTCAATATAAATTGTTAAATCCTAGCCGTAACATTTCATAATCAGAATCAAATAGATAACGTGGATCAGTCTTCCATTCCCCTCAAAAAAAAAAATATATATATATATATATATATATATATATAACTAGAGGTTATTCTCATTTTCATGTACAAAGTAACTACGGTAAATCACTTATTTACTATATGCCATAATCATGCCAATACAACAAATTACTTTTCATCCATGTGACAGATAAGATTGATTATGTGTATTTACTTTAAGTGTTCATCTTAATTGCTTTTGTGTCTGATATATCTAGAATGAAAGAGGGTAATTTTTAACAGTATAATGCCAGTATAATAAAAAAAAGAAACTGACTTCTCCAGTAACTATTGCAGATCTCAAGGTTGGTGTGCAGTAATTCAGGTAATAGCATTCTGGCAGTAGCATCAAACTAAATATGTTATAATCCTGTAACTTAAAAAGTAAAATTTTTTAACAGATCCAGTCTCAATCTGCATCTCCTCTTATAATTAAAATAGTGATTGATATAAAATTTTGTCATCTAGGCAAGAACCAAGGTAGATCTGAAACATCGAGTTAAAAAAGCTGGTCAGTGACAATGACCTGCACCAAATGAAACAAAGCTCACTAAGACCTGCATTTCAGAAAACCAATATGTTAGAAGTCGGCCGGTAAATACTATTGTATTTAAACCACCTATATATCTTAGAACTTAATATCATATAAATGAGGTAGAGTCAGTGGCGGAACCAGGATCAAATTCCTGTCTAGGCTAATTAGAAGGGCACAATAATTTATTTATTTATTTTTTTTTTTTGTGGTTTGGAACCCAAAACATGATCAGAAGCCAAGATCACAACTTGATTTTTTTTACCCAGTAATTTATACAATCATGAATCATCGTAGATTCATAGCCTCACTGCACCTATCCACAATCCACCGACCATCAGAGTATCAGACCATGAGTCCATGATCAACAAGACAACAAAGACATCAGTCGGTAATTCTAACTAAATTCGCATTCATCAATCATCAATTCATCATCTAACTACAAATCCACCGACTGACTGACTGACCTTCACCCAGTGACCGACTCACCGTCACCGACCATGAATCCATGATCAAGAATCAAGAATTCAAGATCCTCAATTCCTCAGCTAACATGAAATCTCTCTCTCTCTCTCTCTCAGTCTCTCAGTCTCTCTATCTCTCTCTCTCCCCTAAATCTCAACTCATACACAAAAGCCCAACAGCCCCAACTCATAACCAGACGGCCAGACCTCAGCTAACATGGAATCTCTCTCTATCTCAGTCAGTCAGTCTCTCAGTCTCTCTCTCCCCCCCCCCCCCCCCCCCCCCCCGCCCCCCGAGATATGGGATTTCTTTGAGGAAAGTCCGGAAACCCCAATGGGAAAAACAGAGCAGCAAGAAGAAGTGAAGAACACAGGAGATCGATAGAGGCATAGAGCTTCATACCTTGTTTCAATCGATAACCTTCATAACCTCCATCGAAATTTCGAAAATCTAGAGGTCTAGAGTACGGGACTAGGAGCTGGGAGCTGCTGTGCCGCTGTGGGAGCTGGGAATACGGGACTTCGATCTACATGTAATTTTTTTTTTCTCTGGGCTGGTATGGGTTGGAGGTTGAGATATCTATATACTTAAGGGTTTTTAGCCCAAAATGTTGTCTAGGCTTGAGCCCATATAGCCCACCATGTGCTTCCGCCACTGGGTAGAGTGATGAATCAGTTACTTAACTTAATTTATTGTTGTAGCGGTCAAGTAATGTGAAACCTAATGCAGTGGATTATGAAAATGCTGAAGCTGATGAACAAAATTTACTATATAGAGCTAATGGATTAAATCAGGGGAATGTACAATCTAAAGCTGAAGTAGCTGAACACAAACAACAGGTAATTAGTTATAGTTGCTTGATATATGGCTACTTTTCTTTCAGTGTTGCTTGATTCAAAGTATGATTTCTTAGTGCTTATATATGGATAACATTTAAAATCAACAGTTCGCTATTTGATTAATAATTAGTCAGGTGCGATTCAATGTTTTCCAAGATTAAGTATATAGATTCAACTAATCAATTTGGTCAATTGCTCAATTTTTCATTCCAAGATGGAATATGAATTGCTTACATCTTCGACGTATCAGTTTTTACACAACAATACATACAAAATTAAAAAACAAAAACTTCATCACTGGTAGTTAACAGAGAATGTGGCTTTTTTTTGTATGGATTAATAGGCTCAATTGAACACTCATCATTTCCAAAAATTGAATACCAAGCAATCATTTGCGTAGTACTAATTTCAATTTCACATCAGTCAACTTACTGACAAATCAATACTAAATATGATACCTATATATATATATATATGATACTTGAAAGGGCTTCCATTTCTTAAGAATATAATAATTTCAGGTACCCTTTCTAGTACATCTAAAGCAGAAAGCTCTGTTCATAAGGACTGTTCATTTGAGTGAACAGTAAACTGAAGTTTTTGCCCTTTGTTTTGTTCTTAATTACAGTTACAGTGTCGGAGGGTCAGATAAGACGGTTCTGCCATTTGAGATTTTTTTGTACTGATTTGAAGATAAATACGGTATACCGTACCGTACCGAACTTATATATAATTAATTAATTACTCATATTTTTTTTTTTTTTATTCATCTCCCTTCTTCTTTCCGCACTCTCTATGCTTCCTGTCTCCTCTTTCTTCTTTCTTTTTACTTTTTTATTCTTCTCTCTTTTTCTTTCCTCACTCTCTCTGCTTCTTGTCTCCTCTTTCTTCTTTCTTTTTACTTTTTTATTCTTCTTCTCTCCTCTTTCTTCTTTCTTCTTTCTGCTTTCTGGACTCTCTCTTCTTCTTCTCTCTTTGTTGAGCCTCTCTAACTGTTCAAAGAAACACCCTCTCTCTCTCTCTCTCTCCAGCTCGGTGATTCTTCAAGCTTGAAGCTTGAAGCTTGGTGATTCTTCAAGCTCCATTTCTGGGTTTTGGATTCAGTGATTCTTCAAGCTCAGTGATCCTTCACCACAATCACTCTTCCATCACTGTGTGTGGTATGGAGACTGGAGAGACCCATAACCATGTGGGTCGAAAAGTTCTGAGAAGAAGAAAACAGAAGAAGAAGGGATCGGTGATGTACTGCTGTACTGGTGACTGGTTTGTGGCCCAATGTCAAACTCGGTTACAAGCCCAACCGTACCAAACCGACCGATTAAATCGGTATACCGACTTCTCGGTATACCGGATTTTGTGGCCGGTAGTGGTATAGTTTTTTGCATACCAGTATAAGTTGGTACGGTACATGGTATCAGCTCGTAAGCTTCGGTACCGAACCGAGCCCAGCCCTACATTTGAGATTTTTTTGTTTTTCTGTGTGTCGATCTTATCTTCTTCTCTCTTCTAGAGTCGTCTAATCTAAATTGAGAGAATGGGTTGCTTTGTCTCTTTACTACAGCTGTGATCTAAATTGGGACTGTGATCTGGATTTCTATAATCAGTGGATTGCTTCTTTTCTCTGCGGTCGTTTAAGGAGGATAGGGTTGTGTTGTGCGGCGCTGTTGTGCGGTTTTTCATTTGTTCAGTTTTTTCAATTATAGATCTTTGAAAACGCTCTCTTGCGGAAGGCGATTTCAGTCCTTGGGTTTGACGGTTTGGCTAAAGTTCATCGTTGGTGAGTTTTTCTTTTTTCTTAATCTGGTATTCGGATGATTGATCGGTCGTTGTTGATTGTCTGTGTATTGCTTTTGGGGTTTGTTTTATCTTCTGTAGCAACACCGATGATCAACTCTTTAGCCCTCGATAGAGGTTGGGTTTCTATTTAATTAGATCGAAATACAACTGTTTTTTCTTTTGGGATTTTGTTGAAACAGAAGCAAAGAAAAGAAAAGAAGAAGAAGAAAAAGGAGAAGGAAACGGGAAGAATTTCACTGTTATTCAAGTCAGCACGATTTTTTTGGGAGGGATCTTTCAACAGGAGGAGAAGGGAGAGACAGAAACACTGACAGCGAAGTAGAGGTCGATAGCAAGGTTTGGATCCGGTTTGGGAGGGATCTTTCAGCAGGAGAAGAGGTATGGGTGTGAATCAAAGTTGGCTTAGTTTTGATTTTTATTGAATATATCTGCAACGATTTTGCAATCAGTCTTGGTCAATTGTTTTGCAATCAGTCTTTCAATTTATCTCTGTTTTTTTTTTTTTTTGGAATATTGTATGAACATCATTGTCAGGTGTCTGGCTCAATTGCACTGTGAAAGTGATATTGGCTTAATCACTTTCAAAAATTGGACTCTTCTGGTCTTGATCTTCTTCATCATCACTACTTTCCAAGCTGCTTAGTTTATTGTATCTACTCCTCCTTCTGTAGCACTCCGTCTTCATGCTTCACCAAAATGGAGAGAGAGAGAGAGAGAGACCCAGATTACAATACCAAAGAGAAATAGGGGTGAAAGCCCAGGGATTAATGACCATAACCAAAAGTTGGTGTGGTTCAGAGGTGGACTTTAAATAAATTAGACCAAAAGTAAACATCATTAAATGGAGAAGGGTTATAGGGAGAGTTATTCATGCCCAGAGCCTTTTTGGCTTTTGCTAATTTGAGAGTTGAAAGTGTTTTGGGTAGCGTTTCACAAAAGTAACTGAGGTGTTACATGCTTTTTAACAAAGCACCCGTAGAAATGCACTTGAGAAGCTTATAAAACAGAAGTTCTTCCTACAAAAGCAGTATCAAGGGGACCTAAAGTGGTCTTTGGTCTTGAAGAAACTGTGAAGTGTAACTAGGTAGGTGTGTAATTAAAATTCCAAGAACCAAAAGTCAGAAAGCAGCAATGGAGAGCATGTGACTTGAGTTAAGCATGAGCAACAGAGAGAGAGATAGTGAGGAGAAGCGGACAAAGAAGATGCACAGTTTTTTTTTTTCCCAGTAGAATAGGGTAAAGTGAAGATTAAATTTTTACTGAGATTATGGGAGGTGTATGTACCAAATTTCTATTTTCTGGTATTGTTTCACTACTACAAAAATTGAATCAGACGACGGCTAAAAACCGTCGTCTGATATGGAGGTAAAGCGTCGTCTATCGAGGCGCCGTCTGATGAAGATCGATTGTAGGGAACCGTCGTGTGAAGGGCTCGGCAGCATGGCGCGCAGCATGTTGGCAGCCTGTCGACAGCATTAGCTGTTGTGTACTATTCTTCAGACAACGGGCGACTTTAGAAACTGTCGTGTGATTGTGATTCAGACGTCGCTTTATTTTATGCCCGTTGTGTGACTTTCATTCAGACGACAGTTTTTATTTTGTAGCCGTCATGACTATTGTATACATTCGACAGTTCTTTTGACAAAAAGTGTGGTGTGAAGACTAACAATTAAATGTATCTGTGCTTTAAGATGACACATTGAGCTTTTACAATTGTGCTATAACATGTTGGACAAGATATATAACAATCAAATTAATTCAAATCCCACCATATGTAAAATGAATTCAGTAAATTGATATCAAATGGGGAGTATTTCTCAAATATTCATACAAAATTTAAGAGGGTCATTTGTACATTTGTCTTCTTCTTTGTTTCTGTCAACTTTTGCTATTTTCTACATCATATAATGGCCGAGTACCCTTGCAGCTCCATGTCTACAAGCCGAGCTACTGTCTGTGATCCTTGGGACTAGTAAGAATGGGCAGCCCTTCTCTGAGTTCCAACTGATATCCCAATAACCATTCCAACAACAATTGAATAGATGCAGAAGTTTTCAATTGATGTTAAAAGCTGCAACCATCAAACAAATATTACTTTTTGTCAACATTTAGCATCGGTGAAATTGGTCATTAATACAATGTATAGAAATTGTTCCCATCTATCAACCCATAAGATTAGCTCATCTATGATTAATACATGCAAGGTGGAGATCATGTGAAATAAACCTGCTGGAAATAGCTAACATGTATGGATACCAGTTGCAATAACAACTCCTTAAAGTTCTCCTTGTTTGCATGTTGGATCCTACAAGTGATAGCGTAGACTACAAGTGATAGAGAGAATATCAAGTTCAGAAATGGTATACTTTAGATATATAATATCAAGGTATCATCAATATTGATATATGATCGATAATCCTTGATTGTTGACTTGAGTCATGAACATTGATATATAGATTTGGTTCTATAGGCATCACCAATTTAGCTTCACAAGATACTTTCATGAGACATTTCCAAGAATATGACAGTCACATGTTTCACTAATAATCTTCTTTCTTGGATGTTAAACAAACAGTTGAACCAAGTCATCTGTTAAGCTAAACTTAATGATACCTGAGGGCAACTGACTGCTAATCAAAGATCTTCTCCCAGATTGACTCAATATTTTCTAATAAGCATGTATAGCCTTGGCACATGCAAACATATGAAAATATACGTCTACTTTTAGCATGCCTTCTCGACAAGGTATTAGCCAGTTTGGTTAGATCTTTTCCTTACTTTAATCCCAAGCCCAAGGTATCAATACTCCATCTAAGCCTCCAACTCTTGCAGCACTTAAGAAAACCTACAAATAGAACAACAATCAAGTATCTTAGTTAGAACTAGCAATAGTTGCCCGCGCTTTGCTGCGGGAGTTAGGATTGTTAGTGAATTGTTTAGAAAAGCAAGTGATTGTATACATAAGAAGTTATGTGTGGAATTAAAGAAACTGAAACTGAAAATACAATTGACATGAAACTGAAAATGAAAGAGTAGAAAAGAAAGTGTGAATACAGCTTAGAAAAATGTTTTGGAAATTGAAGTAAAGATCCAATTTGAATATTAATCATTAAGCTGCCAAACAACACAACCAAGATATTATCATTTATTGATCACATTGTAAGGTAACCATTTGTAGACTTTGAACGAAAGTACACTATATCTCTAAACATTTACAAACTATCGCATGAGATTATTTTGTTTAATGAAAGTTAATGACATGTTTCTTTCCAAACCCATAAGTTTGTTTGAAATTTCTAATACTGTGTTTCTAGCGCTCACCTATGCACACTACATATTGAAACTGACCAAACAGAAAGAAACTGAACTGCATTGTAAAAGTGTTACACAATACTATCAGCACCTAAATAAAAACCAGACAGCGAAAACTCTTTATCTTCTAATTTTTTCAATCAATCATCAAAATTGCAAAGTGCACGATAAACAAAATACTGAAAAGATCAAAATTTGTATCACTCAAAAGGCAAAGTCCAGAATATGATCATAAACCTCAAAATTAAAACCGAAATCTTACATGATTCCTCAAACTATAGAAGAAAAGATTATATAATTCACTCAGTTCTTAAGAGCTTAAAGCAGGAAAAACTTTTGAAAGAACTCTGTATGCAACAAAACTAATGCCTTCTTATAAAGTAGTTGCTTCTTGTAGAATATTGAAATCTGGAAAAAAAAATTGAAAATCAATAAGTTTACAGGTAGCATATATATAAACCATTACTTAATTGCAAAGAACTGATATCATTTTCATGACTCAATTGCTAATCAAGTATTGTTCTAAAGTGTATAAGCCATTATGAATCAGAAAAATTCAAATTAAAAAAATGACAAAGACGAAAGAATGAACCAACTACAAAGTTAGAAATCAAAAGCAAGAAATTGAAAAGAAACATAGAACAAATTCAATTCCATTAGTCAAGGCGATAGACTTGAACAAAAAATAAACGCAAAATCTGTTTTCAGTATACTTAGGTTATGCAGATCATCTAATTAGAAATTTTTGGCTTTTTGTCAATACCTACCACTTTTCAAATTTCTTAGACAAATCCATGATTATTTTTACACTAATGTTGTATCTCTTTCTCTCATATCTTCTTCTAAGTCTTTACTAATGCAAGAAAAAGCGAATAGCAATCTCTACTGCTACTGCTGCATGTTATGAATGTTGACAGGTTCTTGCTAATTGAATAGACACTGAATCCAAAATAAACACCAAAATAAAGTTTATACTCAGCTTAAATCATAATAAACTACAACAAAGATATAGACATAACACGTATCAACAACCAAATTCAATACCATGTTCCTGATGAAATCACAAAAGGCAAATGAATTGAAGTTATTTAAACTGACCAAAGACAATTTACAAAATATTACTCAAAATTATCAAAACATTTAGCCTTTTGAACAAAATCTAAAACCATACCCCCTCAGATTCTTCATGTAAAAAAATACCATGAGAGAACAAAAATAAAATGATCAGAAAACCGAACAAAAGTATCTAAATGAAGCTAAATTTACCTGCAGCAAGCAGTGAATGATTTTACAAACTTAGTCACCACAATACACTCCAAAACCTAGAACTCTTTCTTCTTGACTCAAAGCTCAATCAACTGAACTTTGACTCTAACTTAGAAGAATCTGCTTTTGTCTGCTATTAGTTCCAATTTTCAATGGTTAGCATAGTATAAAACTATTAATAGGTCGATGCTAGGCCACCAACTAAAAACATGAACAACACTAAAAGAAACTAAGAAAAACTTTCACATAATCATATGCGATCAAACAAAACCCAAAAAAAAAAAAAGGAACCACCCAATGAAATTAACCATACCCACAGATTAGACCAATTTTCATAAGCATGACCAAAACATAAAAAGGCATAACAGGACCTATCATAAAAAGGTATAACAGGACCCATCTATAATGATTGTAGTTCAGATATCAAGAATCCATAAAACATAAATAAAATAACAACAACGAAGAACAGCTGATCATTATGAAAACCAAATAAAAACAACTTCCTACATTCTATATTTAAAACCTGCAGTACAAAAGTGTATACCCTAAATAACACAAAAACTTTCAAACCAAAACAATGCAATCTACTGTGAACCAAGCAATGTCATTTCCGCAGCAATTATATGAATATATGATAGAGAAAACACATAACAAATTCGTTTTCCATTTTTTCTCTCACTTTTCATATTAACTATGAAATTACAAAATGGCACCAAAACTTCTATTGGGACAATGAAAGATAACACCAAAATGCAGGCAGACATTTTAAGTGTTTCTTTTTATCAAATTTCAATACATATTATGATAAGGAAAAGCAGATGATAATTAATAATATTGATTTATGGCCTTCAGGAACTGCTAATACACAGTGCAGCGTAGGATGTCAGTAACTCCTTCCACTACTACAAAAATTGATTTGTAACTTATCTTTCAAAAATTGCACGGTAAAAATAAATTAAGGTGTATGATCATGGTTCAATAAAGAAAGAGACCATTGAAGATGGAGTGATGGAGGCAGACACTTTAGCTCAGTCTTTCATAATGAATCCCCACCAAAAACATATCCAACTCAACTCATCCACTTGTCCCAACAACCCTCACGCAACTCTTTGATTCCAACCCCATCAAAATTTATGCATATGCAGCTTTTTCATTCCTAGCTTAGCTAAAACGGATTAATCAGACTCTTTGATTCAGATCAATCCAAACACGTGTAAATCCTTTACTTTACCTCTACATAACAGTAACAACTAGCTCTTAGGAGTTGGAGAAGAATAAAATTCTATGTTTGTTTGCCCGAACTGCTAGCCCAGTGGCCAGTATTATAATAGCTCATACGGTGTCTTACCAGTTAAGAACAACAACTCAGATGATGAAATCAAATATTCAAATCTGCTTCTCATTATCATCACCGCATGTATATACTATAAACAAAATTCTAAGCAACCCAGAAGATAATTAAACCGAATCAAAATGGAGGAACTAATCAAACATATTCACAGATTATTAAAAAGCCGAAAGCTTAGCCCATGATAATTACACCAAAAGATCAAAAATTGAGAGGACCCAAGTGAAAATAAGACATAATAATCAAAACCCAGTTATAGAATCGAAGAGAATCAACCAAAAGAAACGATTTCGATACCTGAGGCTGGATGCGATGGGAACCAGTCCGAGAGGGTAAAATTGGTTCAATCTCAGTTCACCGGCTCAATCCCATTCGCAGAGGGATAAGATTGGTTAGAGAGAAGAATGAGGGTTTGGGAGAGTGAGATTTGGCTAGAGAGTGAGGATTTTCGTTTTGGTTTGGGACTGTCAAGATAGGGAGAAGAATGAGGGTTTGGGAGAGTGAGCTTTTGGTTAGAGAGTGAGGATTTTCGTTTTGGTTTTGGTCTGTCGAAATAGAGAGAAGAATGAGGGTTTGGGAGAGTAAGGTTTCGGGTAGGGAGTGAGGATTCTGGTTTATTTTGGGTCTGTTGATAATGAGACGAGTTTAGGGAGGCGCTAGCTTTCGGGAGAGGGTTTTGCTATTTTCTTGTTTTTGTTATGTTTTTTGCTCCAAGTGTAGGGTTTCAGCTAGATTTGTGAGGCCCTATCAATTTGGAAATAGACTCACACAACAGATTTGTGTAAGAATGTGGTCTGAATCTTATTTGGGGGTTGTCTCCTATTAGTTGGACTTCCCCACTTGGAGAGTTTGAGAAAAATTGTGGTCGGAAATCTCCCTCCTTCAGCCAAACATATTGATCAGACCACAGTTTTGTTATTTTTTGTCGTCTGATTAATACATGTTGGGGGGGATTTTAGAGTTTCAGATGGGGTTTGCCACCACTTACATGGTGGGAAACTTGCCGCTCAATTTTTTAACCGTCACACAACGTCCTTAAACGTCTTCTGAACTAATCATAAGTCCATATCAGACGACAAAGTTTGTAAAAACGACGTCTGAAAAAATAAAAATCAATCAGACAACAGAAAAGTATGATGCGTCGTGTGAGAGGCGTCGTCTGATTCAATTTTTGTAGTAGTGTTTTATTAATGTGTGTCTTCATTTCTGCTTCTGACTCCATTTTTAACAGTTTGGTTTATCTTTGGTTTCAGGATAATTGTGTTTGGGTAGGTGATCTGCTACAACTAAACCAATCGTGCTTGGGTTTTGAAGATAATCGTCCTAGATCAACTAGGTGAGGGACCATCGCTTCTAATTTGTTTCATTTATTCTTCGTCAGTTGGTTTCACAAGGGCTGGGTTACACATATAATCAGTGCCCCCTTTTTTTTTTTATTCTTTTCAATATTGCTGTAATTTTTTCATTCAATTGATGTAGCTGTGCTTCATTATTTTCATATAACTAAGATTCTGAATAAAGCCAAGGATCTATATTGTTGGTTATTGATTGTTTGTATTGTTTTTTGAAATTCGGTTGCAGAAAACAGAAGAAGTGTTGCTGGGTTTCAGATTTCAGTGATTGAAGGTAAGGTTTTGATTTTCGGTCTGCACCAGAGTGATTGACGTTTAAAATATTATCAAAATAAGTTAATTGCTGCACTCTCAGTGTGTAACCCAAATGGGGAGAGAGAGAGAGAGACCCAACACTATGGATTAATTCAATAACTAATGATTGAACAATAAAAGCCATGAGTCAATTGTTTAATTCAATGATTAGTCAAAATAACTAAGGTAAATATTGGGTTTTGCTCAGGGATGGTGCCCTTGGATATATATAATTCAAATACTTTTAGTTTTATTTGTGGTCAAAAATAAATTGTGAGGTTCCAAATTAATTTAAAATGTCAAGCCAGATAAACCAAACTTTATGAATTTGAATACTGTCTCTGTTGGTTTCGCAGTTTTCAGTATTGTGGAGTGGAGTATGTCCCTGTTTTTGCTTTGTTGATTGGATTTTGCCGCATCCAGTATCGACTTAATTAGGTATTACCTTTTGTTCTTATTCTATGTTCTTGATTAATTGCTATGTTCTTGATTTGCATATGAAATAAGGGATGCTTTTAGTTGTTTGAGTTCAAAACATTGGTGTTTGGTGATTGGGTTTGGGGATTTACTTGATGTTCTGCAAATATTGAAACATTTGATAGCAGAAAAATTGCTCTTTTTTATTTATTTATAAACTAATGTGGTGGATTTTAAGGCTATGTTACTGATTGAGTTCTAGAAGATGATATAATCAATTTTCAGTTGTGGTTAGGATTTTAGAAGTTGGAATTTTGAGGTTTTATGTTCTTTATGGTTTCCATGTCTACGGGGTTTGAAGTTTATAACAGTAGTGCATATTTATGAGAAGGAAATGATGAGTTGTTCTTGAAATAAGAAATTGGTAGAATCAGATATGGGTGTTCATGTTTCAGGGATATTGTTTGTTGTGGAGTTTGCGATTTCAGTAATAGGTTGGAAGAGGTTGGAGGTCAGATCTTGATGAAAATAATGGAGCACAACTACAATTATCAGTTTTGGGTTTGGGATCAATTGTGGGTTTGGGATCAATTTTGGTCTTCAATTATCAAAAAACAATTGTTTTCAATCTATATCCTTATTTATTCATCTATACTTTTAATAATGGCTCTGGTTTTAATAATGGTTTTGTTTTGGTTGTGGCTCACAGAAGCACAAATTTCCGCGTAATGTGCACATTATTTGGAGTCCAGGAGAAATTCGAGAAGTTTCCAGGGAAGTTCAACCAAAGTTCAGTTGGGAGTCCTTGAGCACAATTTCACATCCAACTGAACAACACTACCAACTGAACTTTGCCTGAACTTCCTTGCAGACTCCTTGCACTCCTTCTTAGATTAGATCTTTACTTCAATTTCAAAAACTTTTGTCTGCTTCATTTTCAGTTTCATTAGTATCATATTAACTCCCGCAGCAAAGCGCGGGAAACTGTATCTAGTACATATACTAAATGTGAGTTCAGGTTACTATTTTCAATTGTTCATCCGCGTTGAGAAATGACCCAGCTGTCCTTGGGTTTGGGTTTGAATCACAAAATTGGTGCGGGTATATTTGGGGAGTCAGAAGAGGTCTGTGGAGGGGTATTTGGGGAGAGCACGTATTAAAACTCAGTTGAGGTGGTGAGTTGAGATCGGGGGTGAGAAGTGACGCAGCTGTCCCTGCTTTTATTGACGTTGCCGTTTGGTGTGTGGGTGAAAATGTGAAATCTCTAATGTGGGTGACTTTTGCGAGATATATTGAACCACTAGGTGTGTAAGAGTGATCGAGAGAGAAGCTCGAAGCTTCTGACCCGAAAAGAGGTCGCCGACCCGGAGGAGGAACCCGACCGGAACTTTCACGTCTGGCCACCCCGCGACGGCGCATGGGCACCATCCTCTTCATCTCCTCGCCGCCGTCACGCCTATGGCCTCTGATTGTCCATGCACCATGAGGAAGAAGAATTGACGGTGAGAAAGTCGACTGTTCTAGCGAAGTCACAACGTTTTCCGGTCACCGATGGAGCTGCCTGCGTATTTACGGCCATGCTGGGCTTCGTTTTCATCTTGGCTGCGTTGGTGGACTAGAAATCAAGAGGCTTGCTGGGTTATTGGCGTCAAAATCCTCTGTTCATCAGTTCAGTTCAGCAAGAAATTCTGGAAAACTGGGTTGGTTTTTGAAGGTATATACCGCCCTTGAATCAAGTTTTTCTTTCTGGGGATAATTGGAAGTTAAACACTATGATGGTTTGGTTGAGGTGATAAGCTGGTTTTGCGATCTTGAATCGGAAACTTGGTTGAATTATGGTGTTGTGCCCAGTTTAAGTGAGTTGGATAGTTTTGAAGATATGTTCGAACTAGGAAGGAAGTTTGGTGAGTTGATTGAGGTTAAAAAAAAAAAAAAATCACTAGGGGTGTGTGTGTGTGTGTGTATATTGTGTTTTTTTTGTCGAGAATCCAGAATAATCGAGAGAGAGAGAGAGAGAGAGAGAGAGAGCTGCAAACTGAGAGTGCCAGAACGATCTCTCATCGTTGCAGGCAGAAAGAGAAAGGTATTGAGCTTGGTTGTTTTGTATTGGTTGTGTTTTATTCAGGCTGATTTTCGTGAATTTGTTATGTGTGTTCTTCTCTTTGATTTTTGTGTTATCAATTTCCAGATAGAACCAAGGTTTTCTTTGCGATTGGGTTGCGTATCAAAATGCCGTATTTGACTACAAAATTCGGGCCAGATAATACATCGCGCGGGAACTTACTTTATGAGTTCCGATGTTAGTGGTATGGCTGCAATCTGTGAGTATTCGAATCTATCTGTGCTGTTTGTGTTAATTACAGGGATAATATTTTGGAGTTTATGGTTTTGCATTGTAATTGGTGTCATTAACTTATGTAAATTATTAGAATACCTGCAAGCTTTGTGCCAAACTAGGTGGAAAAATATTGTATTAGATGTACCCTCCCTGGATAGCAGTGGTTTCCATGAATAACACTTGACATTTTGTTTGATGTTAGCAGTAAGGATAGCAGTGGATATATGTCTACACAACTGATTTAATTATATCACACATAATTGACAACTGTTTAAATCTAAACATGTAGGAAAGAAGATATACTGGTGACATTGTGGGAGGATATTGCACGCAGTCTTGATATTGAGGCTATCAGGACTACACCGCCACCTGCGCTCGCAGTTTTCACGAGCCTCAAATTGAAACAATATCAAAGTAAGCCATTACTTTCATTTTGTCATTCAGATAGTGTCATAGAAAAATCATACTTTTATTTGATCTCTTTTATATTAACTACCATATATTCGGTATTCTAGACAAAGTTTCACTGTCAAGCACATGAAGCACTTTTTACATCCTCAATCCTGACATTCCAGGGGCTGGAGCTTACAAACAAGTGTAAGCATTCTCATCTAAAACATGTATATCTTTCTAACAGAGATGCTATTTTTAACTTAAAACTTTTGTGCAGTGAAGTTCGCTGTCTATTACTTTCAATATCCTATCACCTCTGCCCAACCAATTCATGAGTCCTGAGGAGTACGTTGGAAGCTATGGAGAAAAAGACTGTCGGAATTAAACATCTTTAATCCCACTTATATACGGTGAACAATCTCAACTTTGATTCACTTAATCTTCATACTTCCCTTTGTTCAAGTCTTTAGACTTCTGTATTTTATATCTACTGCTCTAACTTGCGAGTAGTTAATATTAGAAATATACAACAAAAAGTGAATTTTGCTATAAATTTCTTGGATGTCAGGTAGTTTTCTGGGAGTATATGTTTAAACACTATGCGTGTGATTAATTAAGTAGTTGCGAAATGGTGAGACACAACTTTAGTAGAACAGTTTCCCGTGTCTGATTGAAAAATTGTAAGAAGCATGATGCTTCTCAATAAGTAGAAGAATTTGACTGCTATGCAGCAGGTAAGGCAATAAATCATATAATAATGTAGTCATCTGCTTTGTTTTTCCTTTTTAAGTTCTTTCAGCTTATACCCGACTTTCATCTTTTGAACCTGCAGGCTGTGGTTATCATGACAGGTATTAGCGTACTGGGTTGTAGTGACATATAGTCCACCACCTTCTTTAATGATGAGGTATCCAACATGGATCTCTTCTTCTCTCTCCAATTTAATACTGAAAATCCTCTTCCATGCATTATGATCACGACTCCAGATTTTTTTGGAGGTGGTACATTTTTCGTGTACTTTTTTTTTGAAACGGTAAATGTACTGGGGTTGGGAAAATAAGTGTTGTGAAGCTGCAGGTATGGTTGATTTTTACATTCACCATTATCTATTTCTTTTGTGTACGGATTGAATTGCTAGGGTTTATAGCTGGTCTGTTACTAGGCTTACTTGGATTTTAGTGACCCTAAGGGTGAGATCAAGTAAAGGATGTTGTAATTTGCACTGTGGTGAACTTTTAGGGATTTAGGATTGGTCTGGAAAAAGAAGTAAAATTTATGTAGATACTGAGTCAATTCAATACACACACTGGTAGTAAAATACAAATGAAATACCAACTGGAAAGCTTTGCTGCAGAAATTGAAGAACTTTACCCAATAACAGACATGAAGTCAATATTGTAATTAATACTGATGATAAAATTAAAGAGTACAGAAAAATCGTAGCAGCTCAAAAAGAATGATCTGCAATAGGGGTAACTACCAATAACCAGGATTTGAGAATGAATTGCACAACAGGAAAATCGATTATAGTTCATAAAACATTTGGCCCTCTCATTATATTAGAATTCAAGCAAAGCTTTTCATTTGAAAAGGATGGTGCCAATTGATGAGTCTTTTCTGTGAAAGATTCGTTGGGTTGTTTGTGATTGATTTTTTTCGCTGTTGAATCCCAAGGTTTGAGATTTTTTGTTATCTGAGTTTTGTTCTTCTTCTGTTAAAGTTTGGATTTTTTTGGTGAGAAGTGAATGACTTAAACAGGGGAAGAAGAGGCCCTCCTTTCAAAAGTAAGCGACACCCTCACTCCCAAAGCTACGAGGGTTTCCTTGCCAAACTATTGGCATCAATTGGCAATAGTTCCAGAACAGAACGTTTAAGAAACAATTAAGGAGGTGTAATGCAGCCTAGGTCCAAGTTATGGTTTGGGTTAGCTAAGAGGTCCAGTGCAAATTCATGTCCAGTTTCCACTTCATGTTTAATTTTGGCTTTACAGAAAAAAAGGCTCCTTGCAATCAGAAGTCGGACTAGAAAATGGATGGTCATAGCTATATCACCAATCTCAAATTGCCTTTGAAGCTATTATTATGAAATCGCCATAAAATTAGATTGAAAATGGATGACAGTCTCTTCTCTATTATAAATTTTATTCAATCTTTTTTTTTTGGTTGCGTATGGTATAAATTTTTTATTTAATCTTTATCCTATGGTTGTGGATGGTATAAAGTTAAAATTGGAGTGGCATTGCTGCTTAATCATCTTAATCCCTTCTTATCTCTCTCTCTTTTTTTTTTCTTTGATGACAATCCCTTCTTATCTTTGATTACTATACATACTGGAACAAATTTTCTTGCTATTGCTTATGTATGTGTGTTGGTTGGAGTGATTGCTGTTGGGTTTTTTTTTTTTTTTTTTTTTTTTTTAATTCTAGATAGTTGGTTTTTGTATTCATTCGTTTGGGAGAGATAATTCTCATAGTTAACTTTAATCTGGGGTTATTAACCTGTTTCAACTGCTCTAATGAAGGTGTATAGTTTTAAGATTCCTTGCGGCCCCTCTTCAGTACATTGATGAGGTTTGGACTGTTAAGCCACTCTTGCCCTCCGATCCTTACCTCAGATCCCAAGCCAAGTTCTGGGCCGACTTTGTGGACAAGAAGGTAAATTTCCGTTGTTTGGTTTGGAATATGTTTGAGCTGATTCTAATCTGTTTGATTTGAAATGGCTTCTCTGTACTTATGTGTTGATACTTGATGGTATGATTGTGTGAATAAGATATGATCTTTAGGAATGATTGGGGAAAAAAAGGTGTTCTAAGTGATTATTGTACTGATAAGGAAAAATGGTTTCTTGGATTTAGAAGGTCCTCTTCTTATGTGGTTGGGATTTGGGTCTTATGGTTTTGGTATGTATGGTACGTATTTCTGTGTTAGCAAAATTGAAAGCCATATAAAAAAGATCAATATATGGAAAGATTGGAACTTTTTATATTTTGGACTTGATTATCCCTAAATCCCATAAGACGCATCAAATGGAATTTTCACTCTGAGGCCATGTTGGAAAATGAATTGTGTTTCGCTGTAACAAAACTTTGTCAAATGGAGTTCTGAATAACATATTTGAAGTTGCAAGTGTTGTATATAAAAAAGAGGTTCTGAACTGACCCCAAACACTACAGGGATGGAGTCTCATATTATTTGAGCCTTAAATTTTCTGATACTTTTGGTAATTGGAAATGCGGATACATGGTTTGGGGAGGAAGACATGGACAACTAAGGGAGACGAACAGGAGGCAGCAAAGAAGGAATACATTGACTGCATTAAGTTGCTAGAAGTGGAGCTTGGGGACAAGCCTTCCTTTGGCGGCGAGACCCTCGGATTTGTTTTGCTTCTGCAGTTGTATGACCAAGATTGAGTGAGTGGGTCGTTTGTTCTGTGAGTTTGGATTTGGTTCATTCTTTTCTGCTCACTATCTTCTCTAATTTGGATTTTGTGATTGGCTTTTGATGCGGTTTTTGGTTGGATCTTTCGGATTGCTTGCTTTTGGTGCAAAGAGTTTTGTGATCGGCGTGTTATAGTTTGATAAAGGGTGAGAGGATTTCTCAATTCGTGATTTTTATTGATGAATTTTGGTTTGTAGTTTTCAATTGAATTGGCTGCTAAGCAATTTGGGGTGTGATTTTTATTTTTCCTAGGTTTGCTTATTTGAAGATATTTGAGACTTCGATTTGTATATATTTGATTTAGAGGAATTGCACAGTGTGAGGAGAATAAGGCTGGCAAGAAAGTTGGAAAGTTCTACGGCAAGGTCAATCCGTTCTGCTGCTGAAATTTTGAAATATTTTTTAATGTCATTTAAGGGTGTGAATTTCTATGCATATCATAATCAACTAGACTGTTAGGTTACCAACATTTAGGTTGTTTAATATTATGTAGACAAGCAGTTCTGCATCTTTTGTGACCAGCATTTTGCTAAGCTGCAGCTTTTTGGTTTTTTAATTTAGGTGCTTTGCAGCGTTTACATAATAATCTTAAGTTTGATTTATCTATTTGAAATGATGTATTATGTTTTGTTAGCAAAATTTACAGTTGCATTTGGTTTCTAATTTAAATAGAACTATATGATTTATCCAAAGGAAGAGTGTACTTTCAAATTCTCTGACTGTTTATTTCTCATCAAACCTACACTTTTGCATTGATATTGATCTTAAGATTCCATGTTAAATTTTTGACTTTGGAATCAATTTGCATGGTATTTCCACTCATACTTTGAACATTTAATAGCCATGACTATAGTCTGCGGTTTAAACTTCTCTTGAAATTACTATTTTGTTGTAGAAAATAGTCAAATCTCTTCATTGGCTCCTCTGTAAGGTATCTGTAAATGTAGTTAACCATATTGATAATACACCCGCAGAGTAACCACATTGAAAAAGAACAGAGAAAATAGACATATGGTTATCATGATTGCTGACAGGGTAAGACAAGCTTTTCTTTTGGAGAAATTGCAGTGGATGAACCAGCAAGCAACAGCAACAGAAAATGAATATTCTATTGTATCTGTCTTCACAATACCCTTTCAAATCAAATAGAACTAACCAAAATTTTTGCACCACTATCATACAATTTAAAGCAAGCCAAATGTACAAACTGATAATACAAAATCAATGATATGCTTGTGTGTGTGATCATTTTCTTTTCTAAGCAATTCACTAACAACCATAACTCCCGCAGCAACGCACGGGCAGCTATGGCTAGTTCTTAACTATGACCAAACTAAGATTGCTGAAGATTTATATTGTAAATGTTCTGGGTGGGCACTTTACATATCTCTCGAACGATCTACGTTGTCTGGAATGGCACGAATGTCCTCTAAAGTCTCTGCCATCTGGTTTTACGCCCTATCAGCTGGTTGAATTCAAAATGCCTAACAGCTGTGCATTGAACGACTGTGGAAGAAAACGGTAAAATTATTCCAGTTTACTTATACGAGTAGGCAGCCCGCGCTTCGCTGCGGGTGAGTGAATGCCCATTTTGCTACCATTTTCCTTTTGTATATATGTAGCTTCTTCTTCCTCTTCTTGTTCCACTACCGGGTCTTTGAGATGACATTTTCATTTCTCAAACATTAATGGGTTTTCATTTCCAATTCCTGTAAAATTGAAACTGCCTTGGAATTTGAAAGGGTTCATGGAGAGCTATATATTGCTAGTAAATACTTAATCAAACACAAATGAAAAATTGAAGATGTGTCATTTTGCATCCACTCATTTATAGAGAGCAATTTTGTATGACTTTGATATTTAACAGGTTTGAACGAAAAGCTATCAAATAATTAGTAAATAGATAGATCAAATTCATCTCTTAAAATTTTTACAACAGTTAAGGTAGGCTGCTCAACTACTTATTAATTTGAAGATGAATAAATAGCTTCTTAGAGCATCTCCAACAGTAGAAATTGTTTCTTAGTTAAATTTAGCTAAAGTTGTGAAATATAGGTATTGATTTAGCAATGTTACTTTAGCAATTATAGCTATTTGTAAATAATAACTATATTTTACCAAATCGTAAACTGACATGTGGACAAAAGAAGAGAGAGAAATATAAGTTTTGCTTTAGCTATGTAGGATACCCTAGCTAAATATAGCTAACCATTTTAGCTATAGTTAAATTTAACTTACCTATAGCTAGTCTGTTGGAGCTGAATTTTGCATTAGAAATAGTTATATATAGCTAAAAATTGAGTTTAGCTACTCTGTTGGAGATGCCCTTAGAGAGGCAAGTACTCTTCTTTTTGTTAGCGTTCAACATATCAATTTCTTTCTCATAATCCTACACCGGAAAATTTGTAGAAGTTGATGTTCCCTGCTACTTGAGTGCTGCCAACTCATATGCTTTTGCTGTGGATTCTTCTTCGTCATAAGCTCCTGCATATACATTTTGTGTTAGATGATTTGAAGATATGTTTATCTGACAATTAAGTGGTTTTGAGCAGTCTAGCTAGTAATTAAGTACTTACCTGTTTTCCCTTCTTCCTTTGTCTTGGATTCCAAGATCCTTTGTTCCATAAATGGGCTTCATATCTCCCCGTCCATCTATTCCTGCATATAATTTTTTAATATTAGGCTCTTCAACATTTAAATTTACCTGAAAACAAAAGAACAAATGGGAATTTCATACATCAAATTCAATAACCAACTTTCAAGCTACTCTTAAGAAATTTAGGCCAAGACTACAAATTAGAGTCAAATTGACCCAAGATTATACTATTTCTCACAATCAATTATCAAGGACACAAATCATATATTAAATAAAATATCTCTCCAACTCCTTGCAAATAACTTTCCTGACCTGATTTCTCTCTAGTTTTCGCAACAAATTGAAATAGAATTATATATTCAGCAATAACAGATGTCTTGAACCAATCAAAAACGAAAAAGGCACCAAAGAAAACATTTTCGCAACAAATTGAAATAGAATTATATATTCAGCAATAGCAGATGTCTTGAACCAATCAAAAACAAAAAAGCACCAAAGAAAACAACAAAGTTCAACAAAATGACCTTCTTCCTATGGTCTCAGGTGACCAGTTTCACCTCCTCAGAAAATCGTAAAGTACAATGAAGATGCTTCGAGTGCAGTTTCTAGTCCTTTGCCAAATCCTCCTCTCACCCATTAGCATGAGAATAAATTATCTCAGGTGCTAAATGTGCCTGAAATCACAAACCATAGAATTTGAGATTTAGTCTGACCCAAGGCCTCGTAAATGTAAGAGAATGAGTTTTAAAACTGTTTTACTTACCGAGATAAAACCACGCCTCAGAGTCAGGTACTCATAGTAACTGCCCGAAAAACTGTCTGAAGAAGCACACCTGATAAGAAAAGAAGAATACCCTTAAACCTTGCTATCATAGCTTTTGCATACTCCATGCATTACTGAGTTAATTATTTGTAAAATCCAACAATTGCAAGTATAAATTCCTATTAACAATGCAATAATGCTCAACTTCAAAGTAGTGCTTTACGTACAATGCAAAGGAAAACTGATGACTGGCTCCAGAAGTTGAAATGACTCTTTCTGAATGATGTACCCCTTGCATACCTAAACCTTTCTGAATCTGCAATGCAAACACTTTATAAGGTATAATTCAAGAAGTTCTAGTGACTAAGAAAGCTAAAAATTTGTCAACCAGTATCTGAGATGACATTATAGATTGCAAAAAGGAAAAAAAAAAGTATAGGCCACAAAAGCTTAATTTGTACGAACACTTGATATGTAAAGGAAGTCATCCTGCAGACTAACTAATTGATTTGCATAGTTAAATGAATCATCATGTTGAAGAAATGGATGCATTTAGGGTTTAAGTGAAGAGATTCAACCAATTTACCATTACTAAACTGGTATGCAACTGTTTTGTCTCTTTCTCCCAATACTTCCATATTCTCATTTGTAGTCTAGAAAAACAAAAACAATGAATTGTTGAGAGAGAGAGAGTACCTTGTGCCTTCCCAAATTTGAGGTTGTGATGCAGTAGAGCACATGAAAAATTGCTAGCACAAAGATAAGTACATGGAGGTGGTGAATCCCATATGCAGATAAAAGGCAACTTTATATATGAATTCAGAGTTGGAGCTTTGAAAATGTCCCATAACAAGGTCCATAGAAAATTACCTTTGATCCACACAATAAGCCAGAGAGTTCGCATATCTCTCTTGAAATAGTTGCCTAATGTCAGACAACGTACTCTGGTAAATCAGAAAATCTAGCTACAGCAACCATTAGTAATGCAATAGCTTCCTTACATTTCTCATGGCATTCCCTGCAATGACAATAATGGAGCAAACTAAAGATTATAATGAGTTAATCAGTCCTCTGATAAGACGCTTTGGAATCTCTCAACGAATGAGATATATGCGATATCAGCCTGAATAAGAATCGACCATGACTTGTAAACTTAACCACTTAATAGGGCATCATATTGCTAAAAAGGTATAAGACATTCAACAATTTCATATTATTTGATAGTCGAAATCAGCAAAGGGAAATGTACATAGATTTGGGACATACAAATAGTTTGTACACTGTTAATCGATCTCCCATGTAGAGGAAGAAAAATTACTAATTTTTTGAATTTTGCATCTGCAGTTCACCAAACAAATTTCTTACACCATCATCAAATGCACATTTCATGCTTTCCATATGACAAATTCGTAAGACTTGATTCAAAGGCACATTTTTACCTTTCAAAAAAAGAATGTGATGGATGGTCAATTACATTATAGTGTCGTAATTGAAAGGTATAAATCATATTTCGTTTACTGTCATCTTAGCAACAATTAATTTTGTTCATAAAAAGACTGGATTCTTCAAAGCTAAAATAGTACTACAGCATCTCAAATTCTCAAGGTCTTTGAAAGACCAATCACAAATAAACTTGTACTTCACACATCACATCACATAAACAGATCGCAGAAACAACATTAGGAATTAGAAATCCAACCTGTTTTGGCTGAGATTCTGTTGCAAAACTCATCTCTTCTCATCCCTAAAAATAAAATAAAAAATATGAAAACCCTTTCAATGACCTATACAAATCAATAAAATCTCAATCAAAATCAAAACCAATTCCCTACTTTATATCCCAATAATCCTAAACCAAAGAATCCAATTCTTCACCTAACGTAATTTCTCAAAATCAATTCCAGATGCCACTGAAATCCAACTCCGAACCTCCAGAACGAAGAACCACGTAGGAATGAAAAGAAACAGAAATCAAAAGGAAGAAAATAAAACAATACCTTTTCCAACTAATAGATATACTTCTTGATAGCTAACCAATCAATTATTCTCACATCATACAATTGACAGGATTCAATGTGAAAATCGTACCTTGGAATTTCGATCAGAGCGTATCTAATTGCTGAAGGCTCTCCCTCTTCATCTTCTTTTCTTTTCTCTCCTCATCTTTGTTCCTCCCGTTGGCAGAACCCAGATCAAAACCTCCTCGATATCTCCATCTCCTCTCGTTTCCTCTTTCCCTTCTTCCCTCTTCTGCAGTATTGAGAGTTCAGATTTGAGAGTGCACTTCAGTAGCTGCCACATGAAGCGGACAGTTGGAGGGACAATTTCGACCAAGCTATTCTCTGGGTCTGCAAATATTGTTCAAATGTAGTAAATGAATTTAGTTAATTTTTAACTTCCTAGAAAAACAATGTATACTACAGTAATCAAAATGCTTCCATATAAAACAAACATGAACAATTTGAGTTTTACCTCACAGTGATGCATACTTTGCTTTCTGGGTTTTTAGGTTTTAAATGGAAACCGGTGGCCCAAGTACAGATATCTCCATATCAGAATGAAATGGGGTTGCAAGTAAACCAAGTAAAGGAAATCAATAAATTTGCCACATAAGAATTACAATCATATCAGTCAGTTACATTCCGAACTACAGATATCATCATTTCTCTGATCGCATATATACTCACCATAATGGCTGCAAATCACTTTCTTTAACTATATCTGCAGCATCAGATATTGATACAACACACTAAGTGGGGGGAACAGATTGTGACCTTCTGTCATGAGAAGCAGCTTGTGATATTTGTTTTTCAAATCATTGAAGAAGCTACTAAAGAGGGAAAACGAAGCGGTGGAGAGAGCGAGGAAAAAGGGGAAAATTGAGGCTGAAGCTGATAATGGGTTTATATATCTAGGTGGAATGTAAACTCTAATATTTTCTCTTAAAAGTCTGCTTTCTGGACCATTTTGTGGATTCAATAGATGTTCAAGAAATGCTGGCGTTGGGTTTGATTGCTGAACTTTGATTTCTCCTTTCTTACAACAATTTGTATAGATGATGGGTGCATTTTTGGACTTTTGTTTGTTTGCTTCTTTCAACCAAAAACATGCACTGCAATGATTACATGCAAAAACATTGTCGCCAAAATCCTCATACTTCAGAGTCATTCCTGCAATTGTAAACATAAAGATAAAAGAGTTAGTTCTAAGTATTAGATCGACCAAATTGAACAAATGATAGGTCAGGATCATGTTGTTCATTGGGAATTGAATGTTCTGTGAATATAAAACAGTAAAACTTGAAATAGAAAACTTACGACCTTGTTTACTCTTTTGATACAACGCCTGACCCAAAAAGATGAACCTCCAACTGCATGTAAAATTTAAAAATTGTTACTCACACTATTAATTAATATAATAATTTTGCATAGTGCATCGAACAAATTTGACACTGATTTCATGAACCTCCATAATTTGAAAGATACTACTTATTAAATGTTGTGATAATATAAAATAACAAATCAAGATCTTATGTATATTGTTTATTAATTTTCTTTTGCTAATATTTAGTAATTGCTTGGAATTACCGATTGTACTTCCAGCGTCATTGCATGAGTTTACACATATATCTGCTAGTCTTGATGAGCTTTCAGCCTGACTTTCAGCATGATATAAATTTGCTGAGCTGTGATCTCCATCTAAGAGCCTTCTTTTTCTTGTAGTGCTGCTCTTGGATAAATTTACTGAGCTGTGATCGCCTTCTTAGAGGCTTCTCTTGCTTGTTGTCCTGCTCTTGGGGGACATAACTGCATTTAAAAATTATGTTTTATCAACACAGTTCTATTTGGAAAGAGAAGCAAACTGATATGTCTCTGTTTTTTTTTTTTTTTTTTTTTTTCAATTTATTTGCTTGAATGTATTATACATGCTATTCATATGTATCCATCAGAAGGGGAAAAAAAATCATTTTATATCATATATATATATATAAAAGTAAAATGATAATTGGAATGGTCTACTCATTTCATTTCATAGTCCCTTTATATAGGGATAGAATTACAACGGAAATATCGATTACATTAATAATACTAAATGCTGATGGATCCGTAATTACGCTGATTGATGGTAATCACTGATTCCTTGATTCCCTCTCCGTTAATCACTTTGACGAAGGCACATAATGTATTTTTCCTTTAACACTCCCCCTTGTGCCAAGTCAAAGCCGAAATAGTGCATGAGTTGTTGCCTCACTAAAAACCTTGCCAAGTAACAATAAAAACCCTGTGGGACAAAAATAAACCTTAGTCGAAGGAAAAGAGCACAACGCACCTTCTACATATGTGTGTGTTAGACTCCCCTTGACGTCTACACCTCCCCCTGATCTTTACATTAATCAAGGGAGCTTGGAAAGTCTTCGCATTCCCATGTTTTTCACATGTTTCTCAAGTGTGGCCTTAGGCAGTGATTTGGTAAACAAATCTGCCATATTCTCCTCAGACCTTTCTTGATTCACTTGAATCTTGAGGAGGGCTTGTTGTTGCTGATTGTAGGAAAACTTTGGTGATATGTGTTTTGTATTATCACCCTTGATATCCTAGCTTCATTGTTCGATGCAAGCTGCATTATCTTCATAAATGCAAGTAGGCTCTTCAGTGGTAGAACTCAAACCACTAGTCCCTCGAATATGTGTGATGATAGCTCTTAACCATACACACTCACGAATCGCCTCATGTAGAGTAATGATCTCTGAGTGGTTCGAGGAGGTAGCCACAAGGGTTTGCTTGGTTGATCTCCAAGATATCGCCGTGTTCCCAATGGTAAATACATAACCAGTTTGGGAACGACCTTTATGTGGGTTAGAGAGATACCCAGCATCAGCAAAACCAACCAAAACATTATTTCGTTTCGGTGTAGTGAGTGGCACTTTTGCCATCAATATTTCCTTCAGGGATTACAGTTCCATCTGCGGTCCCTCTTGTCTCTCTGTAGGGAAAGAACAGTCCCAAGTCAATGGTTCTTTTTAGGTATCGGAAAATGTTCTTGATACCATTCCAGTGACGCTGCGTTGGCGCTGAGCTAAATCTAGCTAACAAGTTCACTGAGAATGCAATGTCTGGTCGAGTACATTGGGCTAAGCACAATAATGCGCCTATTGCACTTAGATAGGGAATTTCAGCTCCCAACACCTCTTCGTCATCTTCCTTTGGACGAAATGGATCTTTCCTTGCATCCAAACTTCGACTGATCATGAGAGTGCTAGCAGGATGCCCTTTGTCCATGTTAAATCGCCTAAGCATCTTTTGGACATACGCAGACTGGTGGATTAGCATTCCACAAACTCGGTGTTCTAGTTCAAGGCCTAGACAAAATCGAGTTTTCCCAAGATCCTTCATCTCAAATTCGGATTTCAAGTAACTCGCGGTTTCTCTTATTTCATCAAGAGTACCAATTATGTTCATATCATCGACCTATATTGCTACAATTGCAAATCCGGAACTTGTTTTCTTTATGAATACGCAGGGGTATAATTCATCGTTCTTATATCCCTTCCCAATCAAGTAGTCACTTAGACGGGTATACCACATCCGCCCGGATTGTTTCAATCCGTATAGTGAGCGTTTCAACCTAATTGCAAACGCACTCCATGGTTTAGAGTCACTTGACTTGGGTAATGTAAGGCCATCAGGCACTTTCATATATATATATATATATATATATATCTCTGAATCTAGATCCCCATAGAGATATGAAGTAACCACATCCATGAGCTGCATTTCTAGTCCTTCTGAAACTACCAAGCTAACTAAGTAGCGAAACATTATAATGTCTATTATGGGACAGTATGTCTCCTCGTAGTCAATTCCAGGGCGTTGTGAGAAACCTTGCGCCACAAGGCGAGCCTTGTACCTCAGGACTTCATTCTTCTTATTACGCTTTCTGACAAAGACTCATTTATGTCCTACAGGCTTTACACTTGGTGGGGTTAGCACTACAGGACCAAATACCTGTCTCTTTAACAGAGAATCTAATTCTGCCTGGATTGCTTCTTTCCATTTAGGCCAATCTGCTCTTTGTTGACATTCTGCAACAGAGCGTGGTTCGATATCATCGTGCTCTAATGATTTCTGAGCAACAGTGTATGCAAACATCATCAATGTGTATGGAAGATCTTTCTATCAACTCATACGCACTCTCATAATCCATTGAGATTTCTTTGTTCTCTGGAATCATTTCAAACATGGGAGCGTCCTCCAGTATTGATTCATGGACATAACTATAATCAGAGACAATCTCATGAGAGGGATTCTCTACATTGATGATTAATGGATCGGTTTGTGCCTTACGCGCCCTCTTCTTCCTTGGGTGAGTGTCAATCGAACCAAGTGGCCTCCCCCTCTTCCTTTGAGGAGCCACGGCCTCAACCATACCTCCACTAAGTGTGGTTGTAGTGCCTCTCTCTGCGGCACCGTGCCCCTTGTCAGGGACTTCTAACCTTGCAGGCACATTTGCAGCTGGTATATGTGATCTCGTCACTTTTGCGATATCAGTAAACGCATCAGGCATCGAATCTGCTACGTTCTGAAGATCGGTTATTCTTTTCACTTCACTTTCACATTGTGAAGTGCGGGGATCAAAATGAGACAGAGTGGGAACAAACCACGACAATTCCTGTCGTTCCCTTGGAAAATCCTTTTTCCTATCTCCCCCTAACGACGGGAAGACTGTCTCATCAAAGTGACAATCCACAAATCTAGCGGTAAAGTGATCGCCTGTCAAGGGTTCCAAATAGCGGATAATTGTTGGAAATTCATATCCAACATAAATACTTAATCGTCTCTGATGACCCATTTTAGTGCGCTGTGGGGGTGCAATAGGCACATATACTGCGCAACCAAATATACGTAAGTGTGAAATGTCAGGCTCATATCCAGTTACCAACTAGTACGCAGAAAATGGTTGGCTAGCAGTGGGTCTGAAACGAATGAGTAAAGCTGCGTGCAATATTGCATAACCGCATGCAGATATAGGCAGGTTGGTGCGCATAACCAATGCCCTAGCCACCATCTGTAGCCTTTTGATGGTGGCTTCTAGACCATTTTGTGTATGCACATGGGGTACAGGATGCTCACAGCGATCCTAATAGACAGCAATAATCATCAAATGCTTTTTGATGTAAACTCTCCAGCATTATCAAGCCTTATAGACTTGATAGGGTGATCAGGGTGGTGAAGCCCTTAAGTGTATATCTGTGCTAAGAGTTTTGCAAATGCAGCATTTCTTGTGGACAATAAAACAACATGTGACCAGCGTGTCGAGGCTTGATGTAAACTCTCCAGCATTATCAAGCCTTATAGACTTGATAGGGTGATCAGGGTGGTGAGCCCTTAAGTGTATAATTTGTGCTAGGAGTTTTGCAAATGCAGCATTTCTTGTGGACAATAAAACGACATGTGACCATCGTGTCGAGGCATCCACCAGAACCATAAAGTACTTGAATGGTCCGCATTCTGGATGGATAGGTCCACATATATCTCCTTGTATCCTTTGTAAGAATGGAATGTTTTGTTTTGTATCTTTAGCATAGGAAGGTCTCGATCCTGTTTTTGCTAAAGAGCAGGCCTTGCAAAACGAGTGATGTGCCTTTGAAATAGTCAATGAGGCATAATGGTAGGGAGGTAGTGCTTCTGGTACTTCAGAAGGTAATGGCTGCATTTGACCAATACGAGGACCGACACTTTTCAGTGTGGCGGATTTTTCTCCCATTTTATTTTTCACTCGAAAGAAGGGATGTCCGTGTGAGTTCTTCAAAATACGGATCATCATGTCATGACCAGGATGCCCTAGGCGGTTATGCCAAAGCCTGTATGAGTCAGTGTCCCACATTTCATTGTTGGTGACAACATATGATTCAATGATCCGAATCGTAGTGAGGTACAGTCCACTAGATTGACTCATAAGTTTCTCTAAAATGCGTTTCCTTCCACATTCATTAGAGGTAATACAAAGGTATTCAGTTCCATTCTCACAGTGTGTTTCTACATGATAACCGTTGGCACGAATATCTTTGAAACTTAACAAGGTTCGATTAGCTCTTGGTGCATATAGAGCGTCTGTGGCTTTAAATGTTGTGCCATTAGGCAGCAAAAATTTGGCAGTTCCTCGCCCTTTTATTACTTGTGATGATCCAATTATCGTAGTCACAGAGGAATTATAGGCTATTAATTCAATAAATAATTGTCTATTCCTTAATATGGTGTGGGTAGTCCCACTATCAACTAAGCACTCAAGTTTTCCTCGATTCATTCCTACAAATAAATGGAAGGTATTATTAATTTTGAAAATATAACTCATATTCTATAGAGTATGTCTATTTTAGTAGAATGATAATTTTTTCATTCTAATAATTTTTTCTCTAGATGTATTGCTTTACATCTTTATAGTGCTTTTTCGAACCATGTGAATATGTGTAGTACATAAAAATCGAATAAATTCAATGCTTCAGAATAAAATCCGAAATTTATTAATAAGCCAACGAAAATCAAATCAAGGTCTTGTTCAGAAATCTAATTCATCAAACGATTATTGAAATAAACTTTAAAACTACGTAATAGTCTAATTAAAAATGAGGCATTATGCCTTCACAACTGTTTTTGGAAAATAAAATAAATAAAGCAGATCAGTCAAAATCTGAAGCATCCATTGACTGAGCAAGTTCCTTGTTGCCATTGAAGTCTGCAATTGTGAGGTTGACGTCTGGGTCATTGCCTCCTTCTTCCATATAGTGAGCCTCTTGTTCTTTAGACTCCTTATACCTCTTGTAATTGGCTGCTACTCTGTTGCTTGCTTGGCAGTTCTTGTACCAATGCCCCATGACCCCACACCTATAGCATGGTTCATTACCAACTCTACCCTGTTTAACTGAAGGGTTCTTAGGTGCCCTTTGCACCTTGTTTCCATGACCACTAGGGCCAGCACCACCATCTCTGCGCCATACATTGGGAGGGCCTCCACGACCCATACCACGACCCCCATGTTCCTTGCCAAGTGGTGCATTGTTGCCACGTGCGTAGGGATCAGCACGTCCAACCCCCTTTGCATTGGGGTTCTTTCCACCTTTGACATTGCCATAATTAGCCTTAGGAATTTTCTTTGTCCCAACGGGCCTGGCATTGTTGCTCAAAAGAACTTCATTATGCCTCTCAGCAACTTGCAGTAGGTTGATCAGCTTATTGAAAGTTGAGATTCTTTTGTTATCATACTCCAGCCTATACTAGTTCGCTAGTATAATTGCTGAAGTAGGAAAAGTGGAAAGAGTCTTCTGGATCATATCATCTTCTGTGAGTTCCTTTCCATAGAAATTTAGACGTGCCTTTAGGTGCAACATGTCCTTGTTGAAGTCATTGACCTTTTGTGTCAAGCAAACAGATTTCATTCCACTGAACGGTCAGTTCTGGGAGCAAGGTGTCATGAATGTTTCCAAAACGTCCCTTAAGGGCATCCCACAGTTCTTTGGGTGTCTTCAACTGAAGGTGTTCCCAGCGTAAGCTATGATTAATATGTCGCCTCAGAAACATTAAGGCATTTGCTTTCACCTTATTAGACGGTCCATTGTCTTTGGGGTCAGTGGGAGTTTGGAAGGTGGCAGTGTAGTCTTTTGCCACAAAGGCAGTTTCTACATCGGAAACCCAACGGTGGTACTCAAGTCCTTCTGAGTCCAAAATGTCAAATTCAGGTCGAGTTGGATCATCCATCTACATAAACAAGAGAGAAGAAATAAATTACGCAGTCATAAAGACATCCACGTTAATTATTTTCCAAAAATATGAATTAGATTTCAAGACCAAGATTCGTAATGGTCACATTTTTTTCGATGCTACGTGAAAATGCATTATCACGGTAAGTATGTATGTATAATGCTCATGAATTTTCATTATCATGGCAAAGCGGATTATATATGTTGCATTCTAAAAATAAGCATAACACATTTAAACATAGCATATATAAGAAATAAACTACATGGCATGCTCAAATTTCATAAATATACAACAAATTATATACTACACATAATAATAGCAAGAATATATCATGCATAAAATAAATGT